>PVLD010005803.1:25930-107801 GCA_004027595.1 Dinomys branickii | reverse complement strand
AGAGACAGGGTGATCCTCAGGGCTGCGGTGGACAACAGTCAGGAACCAGCTACTGAGAGATGGGGGAAAGAAAGGTCAACTGAAAGGAGAAGGAAATTTCTATGGCAGCACCGGGCACATCCTTTCTGTTTTATCGGATACATCATAAACTGTGGTAAGCACACGCTTCCTGTGTTTCTTCAGCAAAATGGAAACCAGAGATTTTAGGAAAATTTTAAAATAAAAATCATAATAAAAAACGTAAGAAAATATGAAATCCAAACATATGCAATCACTGTTTTCCCTTAAATTTATAAACACTAGATTTTAGTAATTAAGCACTAATCTGAAAGCAATTAAGTACCTGCAGTTATCACAAGTTGCCAAATCAAAGTGATTCATAAGATAGGAATCCATGAATTCTTTCCCACATTCTTCACATATTGCATAATCAAATTCCATAACTGGTCCTAAACAGAGACAAATGAATTCCTTAAGTTTCCTTTTTTGTGACTAGAACAATATATTTTCCTCCATTTTATTGGCTTATCATTGTATGTTTTATGCCAGATACAAATATCTTTAAGAGACAAAATAAAACATTGATTAAATAATCTCATATCTAAAAATAATCTTTAAGAGGAGAAAAATAAACTAACATGAGAGAAAAAAGAACTATCAATGCAACAAGTATTTCTGAACCCCAACCATGTGCACAGCACTAGAGTTAGTGTTATCCTGCTGCTGGTGTTATTTTCACATCAACTTCCAAAGAATTATGCATATTATATAAAATAACCAATCTAAAAATAAAATAAACCAATCTAGACACTCATTTCCTGAAAAACTCACAGCTTACCTGGTTGATGAACAATGTTTCCAATTTTATGTTCTTCTTCTTCTTCTTCCAAAATAAAGCCCCCTCTTGTGTCAGTTATTTTGGGGGCTGCTTTTACATTTGTCATCCCTAGAAAAAGAGAAGTGGTCATCAACTGAATTAGGTGAATCCATATGTTCTCTTATGTATAAACACATACTTTCTGTTTAAGAGTTGCCTTGAGGGTTTACAAGTGGGAGAAGCAGAAAGAAAAGTGATTAACAGCAAACAATGAATGGAGGTGGGAGCACTACGAAATATATAACAAGCAGATTTAAAACTCTTAATGCCTAAGTCTTCTCATGTAGAACTCTGGATGGTGCATGAAGGGAGAGGTGAAATATTCAAAGAGGGTATATTCACTTCTCCCAGAAGAGCCAAGGCCTCGTCAGTTAGACCTTCCCAACACTGCATCATCCAACCTTGTCTCATTATCAAGTATTTTCCAGATTTGTCTGTGATATGGATCTATTTGGAACTGGAACTCTGCTTTCTCCACACTTGCCAGGCTGTTGAAAACTGGGTGGGCCCTTTACATCTTTAGAAACTGCCAGTGAAGAGTGCAGGGTTCAAGGTTCTTATCCACTAATGTTTATATACCTACATGGAGAATGGGAGAGTAACTCTGGATATACCTAACTCTCAAAGTCTGTACTCTGACCAAGGAAGATAATGAAAATCACTTCACACACTACAAGGCATTACACAAATAGGCTTTTAAAATGACTTGGCAAACTTCTTTAAACCTTATTTAGCCGAAAGCAGATTCTCCGCCTATACACAGTTCAGGATAAAATTTTCCAGTCAGTATCAACAGAGCAAATCTGATGGCAATTATAATGGAAGCTTTGCATTGTATACAGCCGTAAACTAAACAGGCAGTTGTTTAAGAGTGGTCAGTGCAGGGACCACTTTGTTGAGGAAGGAGGGGCTGTATGAGAAATGAGACTGAAAGGCAGAGACATTCCCACCTTTCACCCGGTCAAAAAGGATCTGAGCACCAGTGAGTAACGCTTGTGTTAGGGGCTTGAGATAGACAGCAAGACATAAGACTGCGGTGTCTGCAACAAGAAGGCTCAACTATAGTAAAGAAATCAGTTGCTTCATTTGCTCCCAAAACAGCCAAGAGTTCCGTAAGGCACAGAGGGCAGAACAATACATGTGCTGGAAAGGTAAGGAGCTGAGCTACTGATAGGGAGAAAAAAAGAAGTTCGGAGAAATACAGGAGTCAGGTGAGGGCAAGGTGCTTTAGAGTTTATCGCGTGAGCAACAGAAAACTACGGAAGGGTTTCAAATAGGAAAAGGAAAAATTTGTGTGTTAGGCATATTGACATTCAAAGAAAAAACTAGGAGGCTACTGCAACAATCAAAGAAAACACGATACGAGGCAGAAACAAGAATGGAGAAAAGGGAACAGTACTAGAAATCTCTAGGTATAATTTGGGTGAATTACTTCCAAGAGCAATGCCGACAGACATATGGTTAACAGATTTTTTTTTTAAATGACAGATAGCTAAGGGTAGCCATGTCCATCTGATCCCATTGTGAGATGCCGATTCCTGATGAACCTGTGCTGCAGAACCACAATACATCATTTCCTTTTCTAGTCTGTTACCAGTAAAACATAGATACCAAACTCTGCCCTTTTTATTTTCCAGGACGACCGTGAGAATCCAACATGATAATCTGGAAAGCAAGCGTGGGGGCCTTTGAGGTTACTTTTAGCCACAAGAGGGCAGAGGCTCACGTCCCTTGGTTGTCTCCAGGAAAAAGACCACTCTGGCTTTACCTGGGTGGATGAACCAGGGAGCGTGCTAGATTATTTAAATGGGTCACAGGTCTCTTAAAGCTTTGCACAAGGACCACCCCTGGGGCTGGCAGAAGCGTAACAGTCCGAGAACTGAAAGGGACGGTCTCGGAAGCCGAGGCGCTGACGGGCACTGGCAAGAAACCCCTGTCAGAGAGGCTGCAGCCCAGGCGGAACCCGAGTTGGGGGCCTGGGTTCCACCGCGGAGCCACCCTGCGACCGGACCGGACACTCCATCAGGCCTGCGGGCCGGGATCCTCTCGGGCTGGGCAGGATATGCGCGCACCGGACCATAAGTGCAGAGGACGCGCATCGGGGAGCTGGCGCCGGAGCCAGACCTCGGACCTGGAAGGATGGGGGTGGGGGCGAAAGGGGGGCGCCGCCAGAGCCCAAACCTCCAGTAGCCGCAGCCGCCGTCGCCGGGTAGGGCCGGGCCGCCAGCCGGGCCTGGCGCAGCATCAGCGCCCGCTGCCGCTTCCGCTCGATCCTCGCGCGAACCGAGGCCGGCAGCTCCACTGGCTGCTCTGAAGCCGGCGGCTCTAGCGATACCGCCTCGGCCGCCGCCATCTCCAACCTATCCCTTTGTGCTAGACGGAGCCCACAGCTTTGCCCAGGTGCTGCCACAGTCCATGGCCTCAAGGAGCGAGCGCGCCTGCGCAATTGAGGGGGCGGGCCGGAAATGGGCAGGGCGTAGCCTATACGTGAGTAGAAACAGGCTCTACGTGGCTACTCAATAGAAACCTGAGCGTAGAGTGGGAAGTGAGGTGCTGTTTTAGGCTCTGGTCAACTTTTAAATAGGAGTATCGATTAGTGGTTCAGACCTAAAAGATGAAATCTGAGCTCTGATGCAATTTGTGTGTTCTTTGGCAAGTTGTTTAGCCAGAATTCAGTTTCTTCGGTAATAAAATGATTACGGGTCCTCTTCCAGAGTCACTGGGGAAATTAAATTTGCCACCACCGTGTCTGGCACAGAGAAAGCTTCAGTGATAGCAGCGAGTAGTAGTGGTACCAGTTGCAGACATCAACGCATAACTTTATTGGACACATGCCCTAGGAAACAGCTTTAGTTTTGAAGATCTGATTTTCACTTGCTCTGTGACCTAGGCAAATACTGTACCTAGTACTAACGCTAGCATGGAAGAGCTTGGCTATCTTTTCCATGGAATTTTCCTGACATGTGTATGAGCTGCTGTCAGATAGTAGAGTTGGACTGGGACCAAGTAACCTGACTTCACAGAAATATTTCAAGTAGAACAAAATAAGTACCATATGCTTTTCCAAACATGTTTGCTTTTTCCTTTTGTGTAAAACTGAAATCCAGAACATTCAATCCTACTTTCTGATCACTACCTGCACCATCTCGGACTAGTTTTTACAAAGGCTATTTTAGACTATTTTAGAGACTGTTCAAGGGTTAGTGCTGGAGAACAAGATTTAATCTATTGGCCCTATATATTGTTTACAATTTTACATATTTACAGAAAGCAAACACATGTTGAGATGTTCGGGCTGAACTTGAACTAAAAATCTCAAGCCATCTCCACTCCTTTTCTTCTCAGATAGAGCTTCCTGTTCACCAATAGCATCCAAAGGGAAAAAGTTTCATGTCATTGATATAGGGATGATATCAGAACCTCCAAATATGATGTAAGGGAAATACTACAACCCCCAACCTGAAAGATGTCTGATACACCAAGCTCATGTTGGACAGGATACTTGGAAAGTGGGTTGCCAGAGGACTCCACTTCTTAGGAGAAGTTTTATGGAGCTCAGCCACCTGGGTACAATGTGGGTTAGAGTTACGATCAACCAATAAGGTTTTAAGATGGCTGCTTAGGTAAACTTGATCCATTGGGGAAGCAAATCACCTAGCAGGTGGACAAGGAAAGAACAAAGAACTCAGGTGATGAAACTAGGGGTTTCAGTTGCGCATTGAGGTGACTGATGCCTGTCTAGGCTGGCTGAGACCAGATGTGATCGCTTGTCGCATTCCCTTGGGGAATACGCAGGCCTGATACCTTTGTTATCTTGAAGGCTGATCGCCAACCGATGCACCCTAGCCACCCACAGTTGTAATGTGTTTTCACCTTCTGTCTCAACTCTTTCGAGGGCTCAACCTTGTCTGGCTGCCTATAATGCTTCTACCTAATTTAGCTGTCTATTTGATCTTGACAGCAAAAGCACAAGCAACAAAAGAAAAAATATATAGGAGCCACGCCTGGTGGCACAGTTCTCTCTAATCCCAGCACTCTGGGAGGCTGAAGTAGGAGGATTACAAATTTGAGCCTGGCCTGGGCAACCTATTGGTTTAGTAAGATCCCATCTCAAAATTCGGGGGACAAAAAAAGGACTGGGAATGTAGCTCAGTGCGAAGGCCCTAGGTTCAATCCCTTTACCGCAAAATTCATTAATTAAATTGGACTTAAACTTTTGTGCATCAGAGAACACTAACAAGAAAGTTAATCCACAAAATGGGGAAGTGTTTGTAAATTAGGTATCTGATAAAGACCTAGTATCCAGAATATGTAAATAACTATTCCAGCTCAACAATGAAAGGCAATCCAATTTAAAAATAAGCAAATGATGTAAATACACATTTTTAAAAAGAAGATGTACAGTTGCCCACCAAACATGAAGAGATATTCATCATTAGTCATTAGGGAAATGCAAATCAAAAGCACAGTACCACATGTTATGCACTAGTATGGCTAGAATTTAAAAAGAAAAAAAATGGAAAATAGTAAGTATTGGTGAGGAGGTAAAGAAGTTAGAACCTTCCTACATTGGTGGTGGGAATGTAAAATATAGCCACTGTGGGAAACAATTTGACTATTCCTTAAAAAGTTACACGTAGGCTCCACCGTCTGAGTCAGCAGTTTCACTCCTGGGTTTATACCCAAAGGAATTAAAAACAGGTGTTCAAACAAAAACTTCCTCCCAAGTGTTTACAGCAGAGCTATTCATAGTGACCAAAACTTGGAAACTACCCAAATGTCTATTAGCTAATGAATCGATAAAAGCATAGTATATCCATTCAATAGGACGTTATTCAGCCATGAAAAAGAACGAGATAATGGTACATGCCACAACGTGGATGAACCTTGAAAACATTATGCTAAGTGAAAGAAGCCACTCACAAAAGGCCACATTTTGTATGATTCCATTTATATAAAATATTCAGAATATTCATCATGACAAAAAACAGATTACTGATTGCCAGGGGCTGAATGGAGAAGCGTGGATGGGGGACTGCCTAATAGGTATGGGGTTTCTTTTTGAAATGATAAAAATATTCTAGAACTAGACACCTGGTTGTTGCATAAAATTGTGAATGCACTGTATGTCACTAATGGTAAATTTTGTTTTATGTGTATTTTACCACAATAATAGAAACTTCAAATTCCAGTGGGACCCAAGTAGGTAATGAAAGTTAATGAACCTGACCAGGTGTGAAATTGGTTTAAGCTGCCTCTTAAAGGGAGCAGCAATTATACACGACTCCAAGTGGTGGCTGTAGAGAGAACATGGGCCCACTGTTGCCAAGATTGTCCATCCCTTTAAGAAAAGTTTAATTTTAATGTTCATACAAGTTGCACAGTGATCTTGTTAAGATGCGGATTGTGATTCAGTAGATCTGTGGTAGGGCCTGAGAATGTGCACTGCCAGAGAGCTCCCAGGTATCGCAGCTCTACAGCCACACTGTGAATTGTGAGGGTCCAGATCACAAGTTTTCATACTTGCCTCAACTTTGGAGGCATGTAGTATTCAGGCCCCATACTTACAGGCTCTAGGTTATAACCAGAGGGGGATCCGAGCATCAGGGTTTTGTAAGGCCTCATTACTCTAGCACCGCTGCCCCTCATAATTCAGATTCACCACAAACCTTGAATGCCAGCACCTTAGTTAACCTCTCTAGACTCTACCTGTCCCTAAGTCTCTGAGACTGGAATATTTCTGGGAGACAAGGTAACAGCCTTCCCCCAAGGTGACCTTTTGAGATCAATCAGTCCTCAGAATCTTCTCCCCAACAAAGCCTTCCAGCTGAACATGGGAGGATGCAGAACTTGGCTCAGAAGCTGCACGGGTCCCAGTGTTTTGGAACTCTTGGCAACCTGTTGGTCTTCTGCTGCTGCTAACTCCCTCCTATGGAATAAGGACTTTTGTTAGTTGAGTTTCGATTAATTGGGTCTGAATTGTTGACTGATGCCTCAAGCAAGCTAGAAAGGAGACTCCCTCTTTAGAGAAAGGAAGAGTGCATACCCTGATCAGTTATCCTGTGGGACAACAGAGGCTGTGGGGTTTGCCCAGAGCATGGCAGCAATGAGTCATTCTGGCAGGGCCACAAAAGGAAAACAGGCAAGAGAAATAAAGCAGTGGATGATATCTTGCCTCTCCCCATTCACAGCCGGGGAAAATCTGGGACTACATCCATCTTCCTGCTTTCTGCCTGTCTCATCTCCCAGACTCTAATTCTGGCTAAAAGACAGGTACTTAACAAAGGGACAGAAAGACTTGAAAGCCCTGACCAAAGCCTTCAAGAGAGCAGGCAGGTAAGAATGGAATCCAGGAAGTGGGCGAGAAGTTTGGCAGTTTCCTGACTGAAGAGGCCTCTTTATATGCACTGTTGGGGTTATTTATGCTCAAGGCAACAGGACATGAATGCAATCGGTCTTTGTTATCTATCTAGTTAGGGTACGGCTTTCTTTTTTACTTTTCATTTTCCTTCTAATTTCCTGGGTCTTTGCTTCTTAGTGGTCACTTTGAACATAGCTGCCATCCATTCACAACAAGGGGTCAGCTGTGGGAAGGAACACATCAAGGTCAGGGGAATCTTTCTGGGGCAAGGGCGCAGCAACAGAAATTAACCCACTGCTGTTGCCTTAGGTCACACAGATTTTAGCAATCCGGGAAACACATCACTTGTGGCAGTGACTGGCCATTCTCAACATCCCTGCATCAAAGAGAAAGAGGTTGTAACAAAAACATTACAGTGGAGCTTTGACCAATAAAATGTGTATGCACAGAGATTTAGGAAACATTTTGAAAATTCACAGAGATTGTCTTTCCAAAACAGTAAACAGAGGAAGAGGCCAAATGATTCAACTGAGGACGGGGCGGAAGAAATTGACTATTCACTCTCAGAGCCGCTTGCTTCATCCCTCACGGGGCAGGAGAGGCCAGTCCTTCCCTTGCTGCATCTCCCAGGTGCCGAGTGTGGCCCAGAGAACCCTGCTTCTCAGTGCCTCCTTCAGGAAGCCTGCCTGCCCCCTTCCCCTGGCCATTTCTTCACCTCCTGTGTGCTGATGTTGTGGTACTTAGCACACCGGAGGCCATGCCTGCCTGCCCTCCTTACAAGGTGATCATGTCCTTAAGACCTGGGATGGCCTCAACCCCCAGGCATCTCCGTGGCCTAGCACACAGTATCTGCCCAGTGTTTGTGGAATTAAATAAATTGAATGAATAACACTAAGTAAGCCTAATTCCTTGTCTTGCAGCACCAAAAACATAGGGTTCAACGCTGAACCCATGATATCCTTAGGAAACTCTCTAGAACAGTCTAGTGCCTAGGGTATAGCTCAGTGGCACAAGCACCTGCCTAACAAGCACAAGGTCCTGAGTTTGAAGCCCAGTACCAAAAAAAAAAAAAAAAAAGTAACTTCTTGGGCCAGGGATTTAGCTCAGTAGCACAAGTGCCTGCCTGGCAAGTACAAAGTTCTGCGTTCAATTCACGGTACCATAAAAAAAAAAAGACAGTCTATTTGGTATTTTCTGGATTTGGCCATCACTGATTGCAATAATAATAATAATACAACAAAAATAGCAAGCACTTAGATGGTCTTAGATGGTGTTTACTATATACATAAAAGGTGTTTTTGAAGCATTTAAAATATATTAGTTAATGTAATTACCATATTGCTCAATGACTGTGTTTACTAGTCCTGGTTTATAGGTGAGACAACTAAAACAAGGAGATGTTATGTAACTTGTTCAAAATCATATAGCCAGTGAGTACAGAGCTTGGTTTAAGCAGGTGCAGCCTAGCCCCCAGCATCAATATTCTCAACCACTAAGTTATAAGTATCTAACTAAGAACAAATCTTCCTTTACTTCTTCCACTAGTGTTCTGCCTAGATTCATGGGGGAGGTCAGCGGACAAGCCTCTGCAGCTACCTCCATGACTGACCACAGAGAGATCTGCCTCTACTCGAAGCCTGGTCCCAGGGTTATCATTGCCCATCTTGGGCCTAAGGAGGGTAAACATGGTTTAGAGTTCCCCCATGCTGTGGATGAGCTCCAGTCCACATACTGGGGTTATCGGCTTGTGGTTTTCTGTTCTCTTATTACCCCAATTGGGGTTTCTCCTTCAATTACCTTTATAACACTTGTGGTTGCCACTTCAAACCACCAACCACTTATATTTCATTGGCAAGTTCTTCTTCTAATAGTTAATAGTTCTGCTGAATAGATTAAATATTCATCACGAGATGTACTTGCTTTTGCAATTTTCTTAGTGCCTGGAAATTGGCTGGTGTTTTTGCCTCTGTCCGTTTTCTAGACCCCTTGCTGCTGGCCTAGTTCTGTCCCCACCAACTCTTCTTTGACCAGCCTCCAATCTGGCCTGCCAGGTTTTAGGCCAACCACATCCAGCCCACCCTCTAGTGTGTGCTTACAGCCCACCTTTCTGAAGCACGGGTTTGACTGCGCCCTCCCTTGGATCAAGCTCCATTTTTTTGACTCCCAGGCATAGATTATTCTAAATTCTTATCGCCTGATTCCAGCAGCCTCTTGGTGGTGATGGTGGGGTCTTACCTTCTATAAATCTCCATCATAAGCTTAATGCTTTAGCCAAAGTGAACAAAGATGATATTTTCTAGACCCATTCTATGCCCATCTGCCTTTGTGCTTTGCCCACGTGGTTTTCTCTCCCTAGCGTTCTTTCGTTCATGTCTTCACCCAGTCCTGTATTTGTGTAGTTATTCATTCAGCAAGCTTTATTGTGCACTTGCTCCGACCCAAGTCTTGGGCTGAGAACCAGGGATAAAGCAACAAGTGTGATTCCCCTCTCAAAAGAGCTTAAAGTCTAAGCTTGACTCCTTTGATAATACTCACGACCACTTTACTATCCCTTGCTCTTTGAGGCCCTTTCCTGGTGTTTCAGGGGAAATAAATTCTTGCCTCCTCTAAGTCTTATCCCTTCCCTTTCACCTTATCTCCCAAATACTCCCATTTTCTAACCTCATTTCATCTAAATGACACAAGAAGCGCTTCTGCTTCCTGAGGCATAATCCTATACCATCTGGGGACCAGGGGAGAGGTGGCCCAGAATGGACACCTGTTGATGCAATGCTATTTAACATTGCAGACGGTAAAAATACAGCCCTGAGAAGTTATGCAATTCCTCCTGAAAGGTAGTGTTTCCCAGCTTTGCTGAGATTTGACTCACGCACCGCACAACTTGCCCATTCAAAGCCTACAATGCAGTTGTTTTCAGTATATTCACAGAGTTGTGCAGCCATGAGCACAATCAACTCTAGCACTTTCTCATCACCCTAGATGAAGCCTCCTACCATTAGCAGGCTTTCCTCACTCCTCTCAAACCTTCTCAGCCCTGAGCAGCCATTAGTCTGCTTTCTGTCTCAATAAATTTGACCACCCTGGTCAGATAAATAGAATCATAGTGTGTGTGTGTGTGTGTGTGTGTGGCATTTTTTGAGCATATTTTCAAGGTTTATCCATGTTGTAGTATATGTCAATGTTTCATTTTTTTATTGACAAATATTCCATTGTGTGGATATTGTACATTTTATTTATTCATACATTGATGGAGGTTGGGTTGTTTTTCTCTTTTACTCTTCTGAACAATGCTATGAATACCATGTACAAGAATTTGTGTAGCTACATGTTGTCATTTTTATTGGATGTGGACCGAGGAATGGGACTGCTGAAGCGTATGGCAAGCCTATATTTAACATTCTGAAGAATTGCCACAGCGTTTTCCAGAGTAACTGCACTATTTCCCACCCGCAATGCAAGAAGATTGTAATTTCTCTGGGTATTTACCAACACTTTCCTTTTTTATTAACGCTGTCCCTGTGGGTAGGAAGTGGTACTTTGAATATTATGGTTTTGAATTGCATTTCCCTAATGATTGATGATGGTGAGCATCTTTTCATATGCATATTACCTATTGGCAAATCTTTGGAGAAATGTCTATCCAAATCCTTTGCCCACTTTTATATTGGGTTATCTGTCCTTTTATTATTGATCTTTAAGTGTTCTATGTATATTCTAGGCACCCAGGGTTTTGTTTTGTGTCACTAGGGACTGAAACCAGGGCCTTCACACTGAGCTACATTTCCAGCCCTTAAAATTTTTTTTTTGATAATGGAGCAAAGAGGGAAGATATAAAAAGAACTAAGATGTTTTATGTACGTGTACCAACTCTTCATGATTAATGTAACCATTATGTACTTCAAACATGTACTAATACAAATTAAAATTTTAAAATAAAAGAAGAAAATCCAATAAAAGTAAAAATTATTTTTTTTATTTTGGGACAGGGTTTTGCTAAGTCATTAAGCTTCCCAGGCTGGCCTTAAACTTATGATCCTTCTGCCTCAGCCTCCCAGAGTACTGGAATTACAGACAATCTAATTTTTTTATGCTTTCTGCATTTTATACATTTTCTACAGTGATTACCTTGGGAGAAGTATGCATAACCAATATGTAATACCAGTATACATGGAAATATTTAAATTGTCCTAATCAAATGTATGAATGGCATAAAACTGGAAAGGAAGATTCATAGGTCTTTGACAAGCTTAAGACCCGTTCTTAGAAGACTGGAGCAATGAGTTGAACATAAAAATGTATGAGACAAATGTAAACTTCATTTGCCTCAAAAATCCTGTGAGAGCATTTAGTGAAGGGGTCTCTCTCAGCGTGTTCAGGAAGTGGCCTTCCCTGACCATGCTGCACATTCAGTGTTGAACAGTTTAGGCAGAGGCAGGCATCTCTTCAGAATGGTTCATGAAATAACAATTGAAGGCCTTGATATCCCATAAGCTGAGAGACCCAACCGTGTGACATGACTTCACGTGGCCAAAGGTACAAGGGCAAAGGCAGAGTGTCTGAAGAGGGAGGTGTTCATCCCACTTCTCTGGGCTGCATGAACCACATATGGACCTTGAGCCAGTTCTGGGAACTACCTAGAGAATTAGAGAGCCGTCCTGGGCGGCAGGACAGGAGAGAAAAGCTAAACTCATAGTACCTGGAAAGGGCAAGAGGGGCCAGTTCAGAAGGCACTTAGTCAAAGTAACCCCATCGCCAACAGCCTTCCATGGGAGAGGGCATAGGTGTTGTGTGGAGCCTCTATGCGCTCACTAAGTGGGCATCCATAGGGACCTCACAGGCCTGGACTTCTCAAAGGTCACCAGACCCACTACCACACTCGTGGCTCACTTTGGGGGCCCCCATCTCTCAGAAGCTGAGTCTGACGGAGTCTGACCCTCAGTCCAAGCTGCAGGGACAAAAAGGCATCAAAGAGTCTCCTTGGAGCAAATGGGAGGCGCGAAGTGGGCGTGGCAAGTGGTCAGGAAAACAGACGAGCAAGTTGGCGTTTGCCTCTTAAGTGTAAAGACATTTCTTTACTTTCTCAGACAAACTTGTTACACTGTTTTTCCCTTTACATTTTTCTTTAAAAATTTTCAACTGACAAAATATTATATATATGTATGGTTTACAACATGATGTTTTGATAAATGTGTACATTGTTCCATGGCTAAATCAAGCTAGTGAGGATATGTGCTGTCTCACATTTACATATTTTTATGGTGAGAACACTTAAAATCTGGTCTCTTGGACATAGACTCACTGGGACTGCTGGGTCACACGGTAGTTAATTTTTTTAAGAAATACGCTATATTTCTTAATACTCTTGGCCCTATTAATCTTTTTTCTCTTTTGATAAAGATGTGATAAGAAAACAATGTGTTTGTTTTTACAGTAAGAAAAATAACAACACATACTCAAGGAGAAATGATGCCTGCCTGGCGCTGGTGTGAGGGAGACAGTAAAGAGAGCATCAGGTGGCCGGACTGGGCTATTGCAGCCCCCACGAGGCCATGTCTTCCACTTTGTTAAAGAGGGGCTCATGGGCTGGGGATATAGTCAGCAGCACAAGTGTCTGCCTGGCAAGTGCAAGGTCCTGAGTTTGATTCCCAGTACCCCGCCAAAAAAGAGGGGATCACAATCTGCATTTTATGTGAAATTTGCAATTTCTAACTGTTGACACCATTGTTTGGAAACAGGCAGGCATGAAATCCATTCCCCCTGCTTCTGCACCCTGATTGTGATGCTTACTGCCTTGGAAGTAGCCATCTGTGTCCGCGAGTTGCTGAACTAACGAAAACCAGCCCCTCCCATTAATCTGAAGGTCATCTCTCTGCAGTGCACCTGCCCCCCCCCCCCCCCCCCCCCCCCCCCCCCCCCCCCCCCCCCCCCCCCCCCCCCCCCGCCCGGGTGCACCCGTTGCTGTGAGTCCTCACCCTGCTCCCTGGGTCCCTCATTTGCTCGCTGACTCCCCTGAGGGCCCAGTTGTATAGCATCCATGGAATCTAGTGGGCTCCTATAAGATTGGTCTCTGAGGGTAGGAAATACGTTTTCTTTATCTCTGATCCCTTGGAACCTCTCTCCCACCTCTGCCCTGGAACTGAGGGAGGCCCAGTGGGAACACTGTGGCCTCTCGGTCCCTCCTCCAGATGCAAGTTCCCTGAGGAAGAGGTTCCTTGGGGATTCACACAGCAGCCTAGTGCAGGGAGCAGCATGCACGGGCTTTGCTGGACTTGTGGCCCCAGTGGGTCACTGATGTCCGAGCTCTGCGTCCCTGTTGGTTAAACATTCGGTATGCTTTGAAACATACATGCATACGTTTTAAGGGGGAGGTGCTAGGGCCTGAGAGGTGTAAGGACTGTAGCCTGTAGTGATGTTGATGCTAAGGGGTGAAGGACCGAACATGCAGAGCCGGGTTTGAGTCCAGGCTGAGCCAGTTTGAGCACCAATTTCTTCATCTGTAAAACTGTCTACAGTCCTGTTCATTACAGGTACTTTCATTCACTCTTTTCATTCTATTTATTATTGAATGTCTACTGAGTATTGTGCTATAACCAAAACTTATGTACTAGCCAGTATTTTGTCTTCTGGCTAAGTTGCCTTTTGCTTTAATTGTTACTTCTATTTTCTATCAAGATTAGGCAACACATTTTGGCGAGCTTTCAAATGTAAGATATGTGGGGAATAATCCACACATGTATACCATAGCTCTTTGAAGTAAAAAAATATGTCTGAAATGAAGATTTCCCAAGTGCTTAAAAAAATCTACAGGCCTGTTCGTATTCAAAATTAGAAACGATGGTGCGTGGTAATACACCTATGTTGTTGTAACCAACAGCCATTAGATGGCAGCAAAGTACTCTACAAATAAAACCAGCCTTCGGTGTCGGGGGTAGACCAAGAAAGCCTTTACAGGCAGTCTGCAACTCCAGCAAATATATTCATACACACACACACACACACACACACACACACACACACACACACACACTCCTTCTTGGAGGGAAACTTATAAATTGCATATCACACTGTACTCGGGCTGAGAGGGTCATTTCTTAGCAAAAGCATCCTGAAGTAGGTAGTGAACGGCCCCAAGAGCAAGGGTTACCGGACAAGGGTTTTTGTCCTTGCCCTAGCCCTTGTGCTGTGTGATCTGTGGACAAGTCACAGCCTGCGTTACACATCCCTCCCGGTAACCCGAGAAGGTCTGGGCAGGACATCTCTAAAGGACCTTTCAACTGTCTATGACTAAGATTCTGGGACAAATGAAAGCCATGAAGCGTGGCAGGGGCCAGGGTGGGGGCACGGACTAAGCGACCTCTGGATGCCCTCGCTGGGCTGGGAGCTGCGAGTTTGTTCACAGTGCGGGGAAGCCAGGTACAGGCTCATCCGGGCCTTACAAAGCAGTGCGGTTAGAGTCCATGGGTGGCGGCGATGTTTTCCGGAGAGAGCACACGATGCTTATCGTCTTTTGTGCAGGTTGATGCGGAAGCCACCGAGACCACCCAGCCTGACAAAGAAAGGAATTCTTGTCTGCAGTTGACAGCCCTCAGGTTGACGGCTTTCCATTTGCCCCTGAGGCTGTCACTCGCAGAACAATGGCAGCAAGCAGGGTGGCTCTCACCTGAGACTGGCGCTGCCGCCAGGGGAGGGGCCGCGGGACAGGACGTCGGGGTCTCCTCCCAGGGTCGCGGGGTAAGATCCCCCTCGCGCGCCTCAGACGGCTCCCGGGCTGCAGAGGGCTATTGTCTGCGTGGACCGTGTCTCTCTCCGCGGATCAGGAAGCAGTATGCACTTAACGCGTCACCCTTCGTTCTTGTAAGTGTAATAAAACACTGGTACAAAAACACAAACAAATCTCAAAAGCATTATGTTGAGCGAAAAAGACACACATGTAAAAAGACTACTGTATGTTCCACTTCCATGAAGTTCTAGAGCTGGCAAAACCAAGCCGTGGTGCGGAAGATCAGGTCAACGGTTGCTTCCTTAGGAGAGGGCGAACTTGACTACAAAGGCCCGGCCAGGCTTTCTAAGGGAAGAAAAGAAGTGTTCCATGTCCCCAGCGCGGGCGCATGGGTGCACGCGCCTTTGTAAAACTCACTGAACTGTGCACCTAAAATCAGTGCTTTTTACTATATGCAAATTATACCTCAATAATGCCGGTTGAAAAAAAGTAAACTGAAAAAGCACTTAAAAGGACTTTTCTCATCCTCAAAAGAAGAACATGCTTAAACTCGAAGACTTGTGAAAGGAGAGATTGAAATAAAATAAAAATCATATCGCATTACCCAGAGGTAAACATGGTCACTTTTATATTGATAGTGATAACCTCTGTTTTCACAAAAGTGCTATCAGAGTTTGGTACTCCGATTTGTTTATTTATTTATTCAGGCGTTGAATTGGCTATATGTATGTAATTAATACTTCACAAGATACAGAAGAGCACCAAGTTAACAACCTTTCTCACATGCATCGCACTCTCCAGAATTAATCACTCCTATGGGTTACTTGTGGCCTCTCCCGGTGAGGCAGCAGGCACTCGCAAGCACCTATGTAATGAGGTTCCTGAAGTGGAAAAAGTGGAAATTCTGTACACCATTTGCATCTACATCAGCTTGTTTCTTAATGTGACATGACAACATGAACATCTATGTCTTTAAAATGTTTTACGATTTTATTTTATATAGAGTTTTGACAACCATTAAACAGAAACAGAAATGTATAGAGTCATAAGAGTAAGACTGAAAGCATTTTTACAAATTGATTCTACTTTCCTGTCCAGTACCAGTATAGACAACATTTCCAGCATCCCCAAAAATCTTTTAGACACATCTAATTACTGTAACCCTTTTCCCTCAAAAGCAACATGATTCTGACTTCCAATTTCCAATAGGTTTTGCCTGGTGTTTGAGATTTTTGTGGTAGAATTTATTTTTAGGTCTATCTTCTTTCATTCAACAGTAAATGAATCAGATTCGCTTGTGTTGCACATAGCAACAGTTTATTCACTCACTGCCACTCATAGCGTTTCTTTGTATAAACATATCACAGTTTATTTATGTGTATTTACATGTGGGCTATTTCCAGGTTTGGGCTATTTTAGTTGCCATGAATATTCTTTAGGGTCTTTTGGTGAACATATGTGCACATTCTGCATACATCCTTAGAAATAAAATCGATAATCGCTTCTCAGCCTTTTGGCTAAGATCAAGTATAGAAATAAAATTGATAGATCATATTGTATGTTTGGCTTTAGTAGAAAATGCTAATTTCTAATAAAAAAAAGTGCCCATCTGCATCTTGCCTGCAGTGTGTAAGTGTTCTAATTGCTCTACATCCTTACTCATAATATCTATTTAATGGATACATAGCATTTTATTATATGGCTTTTCCATACATTATTTATATACTATTATTTATAGTTCAGAGATTCTTTGCCATATAGATAAAGCCTGAGAACCCCATTGCAGAATGACACAGTAATATATGAACTTTATTATTAACACACTAAATAACACCATGTAGTAGAAGGTTTAATCACTATAATAATTTCAAAATGAGTATAAATGAAAACATGATGTTGGCGGTTAAAGCTCAGTAATAAAGCACTTGCTTAGCATATGTGTAGCTTAGGTTTCATCCTCAGAACTGAAAAAACAGGTTTGTTGGCTTTTTGTACTGCTTCTCCTACTCCTAGAAATTTATGCATAGTCTTGGCTTTTGCCAATTTTCTGAATGGTCTATTTTTAAATTTTTTTTAAAGCACTTTTTACATATTACGGATATTAGCTGCTTCTGTGAAATACTACCACATTTTCATTTGCCATGAGCTTTGCCACTGTGTGGCCTCCAGGATGAATAGATGCTCTACCTTTGGCGAGATGACAAAGATGCCTAAGTAGGGGATAAAAGGGCACAGGGCAGTTCCACCCTTACGTCACCTTGAGAGATTAGCTCTCCTAGGTTCATGAGCTGCATTTTGCCATTGAAGGGACAGCTCCTGAGAGCAAAGGCTGGACTCCCAGGTAAGAAGGTGTCAGATCTGTGTCTTGTAGCCTCCAACTCCTCATTCAAAGCCTTGAAATGCTCTTTTCTCTAGGGAAAGGGAGTCAAAGGTCCAGGGTGTGTACACAGACAGCCCCTGAAAGGAATGTGGCATTTTGTGGCTTGGGTTTTTCTTCTCCTTTCTAAGCATGCTTCGAATGCCAGCAAAGGGTGTGCGTGTGTAAATGTGCACATGTGCATGCGTGTATGTGTGTGTATTGGGGGCCAGAGGAGCTGTGGGGTTGCTTGTCTGTCACTCCTGAGCCATTCTGTAAAGCAAGGCAAACCCTGGGACTTGTGATAAAGCTCAAAAGTTCGCTCTGGTTTTGGGCTCCATGTAATGTGATTCATGAAAGGGCTTCCTGGGGTTCTGTACATGGGTTTCAAATTCATAAAATACCTCCTTTCTTACAACAGAGATAGACAAACTTGCTGCTTCCCAGCCTTGAAAATTAAAAATTAAAAAAGAAAAAGGCCTCTTTGCATGCCTATGATATTGTATATTCAATCTATAGAAGTCTCTTTTCTGAGTGATTTGATAAGATTTGCTGGTCAAATACTCTGGATGAGGACTGCATACTGCACACACATTTGCAGATTCATGATGCTAAGTGGTGTAGTTGATACTTTTTGTGCAAGGACATGCCTGTAGAGTGCTTTAACTCAGGGTTTACCTAACGTCTCTGCCCACGGAAGCTTTTCTCAGGTAACACCCAAGACTTTTCACCAAATGACAGCTCTGTGAAACTCAGTTTTGGGAAAAGCAGGATAGAACTTGCATACATACATTTACTAGTAACAGCCACAATATTTTAATTCTAATATACAACTTGCAATAATGTTACTAGTGTTTTTGAGCTTAAATGAAGCTCAAAACAGGTGAAAGTTTAGTACAACAAACCCCAAGACACTACCCAGATTCTTTCACATTTGTGCTGTGCTTTTAAATGGATCAGATATTCTTTAAGTGTATTATTTTTAGAAACTGGATACAGTTCTGATCATACAAGCATTTTATTATGTAAGATATTTATTGTGATATAGTTTTGCTGTACTGTACTTTTTGAATGACTCAAACTTGTTTTGTTTTATTGTTGTTGTTGTTGTTGTCTTTTTGAGACAGGGTCTCGCTATGCAGTTCAGGCTGGCCTTGAGCTCACTTGGTAGCCCAGGCTAGTGTCGAACTTGCAACAATCCTCCTACCTCAGACTCCTGAGTTCTGGGATTACAGGTATGTGCCACCATGCCCAGGCACTATCTTTATTAGTACTCATAAAATATCTTAGTTTTCAAACTTTTCAGTATTATTAGCAACATTATTTTGTGAAATTATACGTAATTTCATGAAAATATGTAAATGGATTTTTCCTTGGATGCATTAAAATATTTTCAAAAGTAATTTTTTCATTATGAGTAACTGATAAGCTCTTTAAAGTTTTTAGAAAATATAGAAAACCAGAAAAAGTCCATTATCTACTCTTTCAAATACAACCATTATTAACATTCTCATCAATTCTTTTCTTTTATGCCTTTTATTTTTACAGAGTTGAGATTTCCCTGTGGTAATTTTGTCTCTTTATTGTTGATATAACATTTAGGACTTGTTTTTACATTGGATGAATCTTGAACAACAAGCAACAAGCTAACAATGTAAGATGAGACTCTGCCTTCCAAGAGATGTTAATGGCTTCTAATATTTGGAGTCCAGAAAGAGTAATTAAGATATTGGTCATAAAACAAAAATGCAGGCTGTCTTGGGTGATTACCCTGAGCATCCTGAGGTAGCGTCTTCCCTTTCAGTCACGCATTCCCCTACTCAGGAGGTCCACTTGGGTCCCCTTGCAAGCTCCTTCTGCCCCAGGCCCTGGTACTATCACTTAGCAAAGGAAAAGGTTAGGACAAATGGGTGATTTCCACCTTTAGGCAATAGAGAAAATCCAGGTAAATGGCTCAGCCATCAGATTTTTATCTTTCTTTTCTACCAAATAGGTAGTAACACAAGCAACTGCATATTATCATACAATCTGAAGTCGTGATTAAAAACATAATCTAAAGTGGTCCTGATGCCAACCTTTCTCAGATAAAGGGACATTGGTGACTTGGCCACAACCTCTTTGGCTGGCCAGCTGCGGCTCCAGACTCCCTGCCCTAATCTTTGGAATCCTGATCTCTGGTTCCAGCCCCTTTCTCCGTGCAGACCTGCTCCCCTGCTTCCTTCCAGACAGGCATACAGTGCTATGCAAAATGTCAAACAAAAGCACAGCTCTCTTTGCCTGCGTGGAGTTGGAAGATATTTCAACCCAATAGAATGAAAGGGGTTATTACAAAATCCTCCTAATTCCTCAGTCAACTCGTCTGAGTCCCAGTCCCAGGTCCTCCGCTGCTGGGTTTTTACAGTGGCTGACAGGTGCTGCACATTTGGAGGGAAAAGCACGCAGGCCTGGGAGGTGGCTTTGGCTTTCATAAAGGCCACAGGTGTTCTGGTCTGCCTCTGCTTCACCCTTTTTACACTTTGCCAGACGACAAAGACCTGATGACGAAGACTGGTTTGCCTTTCTGAGCTTTTACATGATGGGAAGGATTTGCTGTGTGAAGCAACCTGCATTTTCCTGCCTGTCTTTCCCCTGGGAAAATAGAACTCACAAAAGCAACTCCAAATCTTGGAATTCAGAGTATAGTTCAGGCTTAAATCTGGGTTAAGAAAGGTAAAAACAGGGTGAAATGGAAAAGTGCCTACTGACCAAGGTTCATGTAAAATTGCAGTGGGAGTTTGTTAGTAATGAGTAAAGAATAGGAAGGAACAAAATTCTGTTTGTTTCTTTAAACAAACAAATTTGACCGTGAAAAGTATGGTCAGCACAAACCCCAAGCCAGAGGCTCTCAGGGCACCAAATCAAAGATTGCCACCTCCTCTTCTAACCCTCAGATTTTCCTAAAAGACACCCCTGGAGACCCTGCCATTTCCCAGTCCGGGTCCAGTTTCCCCATTATTAGATAACACGCAAGCACCAAGGGTCCTTGCAGCACAGCGTCTACATGTGAGCAACAGCTTGGATCACTGTCTTAGGCCTTGCTCTTAGCGCTATCTGCAAGAGCTCGCTGCCTACTAGGGACTGAGGCCTGCAGAGAGGCTGGCAACATAGCTCTGGGGTGTGGGGGACAGGGGACAAAGCAGAGCATTGGCTTGACTGTGGAGGACATAAAAGATGTCAGTGTGTGGAAATGAGAAGGAAGAGCTTTCACCAGGCCGGAAGCGGGCTATGCAAAGCTTGTTGCCTCCTCACAAGGCAGGCTGGGGGCACTTTTCAACTCAGGCCTTTCCATGCTTGAAATCAGTCCACAGCTGCCTTGCTGACAGGCTTGACAGAAATACCTGCGTTCTTGCTGTTCCGGGTCATTCCTGCCTGTGGTGTCTTCCTTAAGTTGTAATGGATATCCAGGTCACAAAGAGTCAGGAAGCATCTGCGCGAACCCCTACAGAAAGTAGTGAGTTGTAGGGGGCAGCGAGTGTGCCTGGGCAGCAAAGAATTCTGGGCCTTTGCTCACCCTGTTCCTCCATATGCAATGTTTTGTGTCCCACATCCAGAGCCTCCAGTGGTGACCATGCAATGGGTTCTTCAATGTCAAGAGTTGGAACACTTTTTTTTTTAAGACAGAGTCCACACTGTAATCCACCCTAGCTTAGGATTAGTTATGTTGCACAGACTGATCTCCAACTCAGGAGCTTCCTACATCAGCTTCTTGGGTTGCTGGGATAACAGGTATGCACCATTCTGTACAGCTTTTAAACCTACTTTACAGCAATTTCTCTGAGATAAAAAAACCAGTGTGTCTTCACCCTCCTTATTCACTGGGCCTGGCACTGTGCCATTCTTGGTTCTATCCCAAAGTCAAAATGACCATGAAAAGTAAAATGTTTTGAATCAATTCAGGACCTCAAGGCAGCTATCGCAGTGCAACTAAAGACACACAAAAGAGGACTTCCAGAATGGCATCAGAGAGGCAAGAACGATGTGAAAAGTGTGTTTGAAGCAAGCAAGAGAATTTTGAAGAGGACTAATGTGACTTTTACTGCAATAAAGTGTTTAAAAATTTAAACATTCACCATATTTTTGGATCACACCTCATATTTACAACACACCTTTGGCCAAGATTCTTCTCTTCAGTGACCCTCACCTGTCTTCACGTGCAGTGGGGATCATGCCCTTTTCCCCACCTAGCTCAAAGCGTCTCATGGGTTACAAAGGAAGAACTAGAGACCAACTTAGATATTACCTACTCCATCCCTTACTTTACCAGTGAAGAAAGTGGGACCAGAGAAAGTGAGCTATCTACGCAAGGTTATTCAGAAAGCCAGTGTCTGATCTGGAGTTATAACTCAGCCTCCAGGAGAGAAGCTTCTTCTTTTCAGCAGGATGGTGAGATGTATGTGACAAACCATAACAACATACTATGTAAATGTCATTTGAGGTCAGCTCTTTTAGGTGGCTAGGCTTCACTCTCCTTGATTGTTTCTTTTTCTAAAATTCTGTCCAAAATGGATGAAGCTCAAACCTTTTAGCTGTTGAAAGAAGGGTAGGTGTATGTGAGTTATGACTCCAAGGGTGGGCCTCCAGTCCTAACCCCTCCTGGCCACCAACAGCTCCTGGCATTATGACCTTGCCCTCCTACCCCTTAATCAGGAATGCAGGGAATTAGCCTTGTGCATAAGGCCACTTGACCTTCTTCAGGGTGACTGGGTGGTGGGGACAGGCGGGGGTAGGGGCTTTTAGCCACAGGTGAGTCATACCTGGATTGGGTAAACATTCTTTAAACCTACACATCGCTCTCAAATATTTGTCCCCCTGACTAGTACTTCATTCTTCCCAAGTTCTATGAAACTACAAAACAGCTGGTGACGTTTCCAATCAGGGTTTTCCACAAATCCAAAACGAGATGTCTTCTTTCTTTTTTCCTAACATTAAATATAAAAAACAGAAAATGCTCGCCTAAGAAACAGTTTGCACTCTGTGGGAGAAAGGTGGTGTTTGAATTAGCAAGAGAAGGCAGAAAGGACAGTGGTCACCTTATTCTAAAATCATTAAAGGCTCTGACTATCACCCTTCTCACAATCTAGAGACACTAAGAATTAAAAAACCATAAAACTCAGTGGAATTTAAAGGAACCAACCAGTTTTCACTTAAAGCAAATGCAACAGTCAAGGATAAGGTGCCACTTGCAGAGGAGCCTCCTGGTCCCTCTGAGGTCTCATCCGGCATGGCCCAGTGTTCTGATCTGGCTGTGGTGTGCCTTAGCCCAGGTGACAGCATGTGGGAGTGTACGTCAGCCTGCAGCAGCAGCCTGCCTCTTCCACACAATGTCAATGACAACTTGATTTGGTTACAGTGGAAGTCACTGGCTTCGCTTTGACAGCAGTTGAGACTCAGCTGTAAATGCAACAGTTACTAGAAAATATGAAGTCATTAGTCAGGATTTCTGATCCACAAGGCAACTTCTGCTGTCTCTGAGTTCTTTGAGAAGCTGCGGTGAAGAAACTACTCTCTAAGAGCAACCTACCAGGGCAGAGATAGAATATCACTTTCTCCCTTCTAAAGCATTGCCAGAAAGGAAGAAAGACTATCAGTGCTTCTCTCAAAACCAACGTGCGATGAAGTGGCCAAGCTGATGTGCGTGTGATGTAGCAAGAGTAACACGATGGGGAAATTATGGTCCTGAAGTGTGGGGGGGGAGCAACTGGGAAAATTCCTGCAAGGGATAGGTGATGGGTCAAGAAGGACTCTGAGGGGTGGAGAATGGAGGCTGGGAAAGGCCATTTCAGTCTGAGGGAACAGAAAAAGCATGGGCAGTGGGGAACAGGTGGAAGAAGGAACAGGAAAAGAGCATGTGGACCCCTTCCATCCTGGGGAGTTCAGGGTGTCAGGGCTTGGAGCGTGATCTTCATTCTGTAGGACCTTTAGGGTAGGCAAGCAGGGACTGACATCATCAGCAGGGAGTGACTTCGGAGAGGATGACAGCAGAAATGACATCCTCAGAGGTATGTGACATCATTAGAGAAGAGTGACACAGTGAAGGAAAACTTTAGGGAAAGAATCCTGATGGCCTTGTGAAAGGTGAGTCAGAGCCGGGAAAGGGGAGACAAGGCGAGCATAGGAAGTGGCTACAGCATTTCCTGACATAGAGTGAGGCTTAGAGAAGGGGAGTGAGCAGAAGGACGTGTGGAAGAGAACCCCTTTCTCCCCAAATGGACCCTTCGCCGTAGCCCCACAGAGTTCCCCATGGGACAGCAGTGTCCTGCCCAGCACAGCATCTTAATGTTTGGTGCCAGTGCCTTTGGGGGATGCCATTTCAGCGTCTAAGCACCATTGGTCCGTTTCTGCCTTTAGTCCAGTGCTCACTATGTACCCATCTTTAGGAAAGGTATTTCACTTCTCTGAGATTATTTTTTCATCTATAACATGGGTAGCAGTAATAATGTAGAGCACAACTGAGAGGCAAATGAAAACAACACATGCCAATGGGGTCATGTGTGTGAAGCATGCAGCACAGGGCTGGGCATGGAATAGGGGTTCTGTTAGTGTAACTGGGACCTGATCTGAGAGGCTCAGGAGAAGAGGGAGGGACCTTCGCCTCTGTGGATCCAGCAGGGAGACTGGGTCCTTCTGCTGATGTTTCCTTTTGTGTGAAGCTGCTTTCCAGTCCTCCGTCTACAGACTTGGCTGGCTCCTGGACTTTGCCACTTTGAATGATGGGATCTTGAGGGCATGGGATAGGTCGTACAATGCTGCTGGTCCCTCAAAAGCTCCTATTTCCTCTCCACACAAAGGGGAATAATGTATGCCTGCGATCCCACACTTCCATCAATGGGATTTCTGGTCTTCATTTCAAGGTCACACTCCAAGCTCGTTGAACTTGCAGACCAAGGGTGTGCACACATTGTCTGGGGAGATGGTTGCAAGGGTGAAGCTTTCTCTCCGGCTACCATGGTTAAACCCCTAGGTACTGTGGAAGTAGTTTCTTCTGGAGCTAAAAGGCTGGTTACACAAGTCTTCCACATAGTGAAACATGGTCATATGCAACCTAAGTTTCCACGTGCATTCCCTATGTTCCTTTACATATGATAAACTTACAGAGCTTTGCTTTTTTATTTGGAAATAACTTCAGGCTTACAGAAAAGTTGCTAGATTAGGAAAAGCATCACTTACACCCTTTACATAGACTCACCATTTCAACATGTTTTTTCCATTCTCCCCAAGCCATAGCTAACTTATGAGTGTTAGTTGCATACATCATATCCCTCAAGCCTGAATTTTTTCAGTGTATTTACTAAAAATAAAGATATTTTCTTGGGTAACTAAAATACATCCAGAGAGAGTAACAATAGATATAATAGTTTTAGCCAACAGTTGTCTCGATGTCACTTGGTATGGATTCTCCTAATAGTGTCCTTTCCAGACACTTCCCTCCTCAGACCAGGATGCAGTCCAGAGTCATGAATTGCATTTGCCTGCGTGCCTCTCTAATCTGCTTTGATGTAGAACAGTTATCTCAGCCTTTCTTTGTCCTTCAATGACATTGAAATTTTTGAACAATAGTGGCTCTTTTTCTCTCTCTCTCTTTTTATTTTTGATAGGATGCCTTTCAATTGGAGTTTTTCTAATGTTTCCCTCATCCACTTAGATTTAGGTTTTGCATCCCAGGCTGGAGCAGTGCATATGTGATGCTGTGTCTGCCTGGGTATGGTGATGTCCACTTGCAGGTGTGCAGAGTCCATCTGCCTCCAATTAGTGGATTAGTGAAGTTTTCACCCATGGTGAACTGGGTGAAGGTGAGGTCTGACTTCTCCATTGCAGAGTAATCTATTTTTCTCTTGCAACTAGTAGTAACATGAACAGACATGTTTTTCTTCTTGTGGTACTGAGGCTTGAACTGAAGGCCTTTATGCTGAGCCACCTTCTTACACCTTTTTATTTTAATCTTGAACCAGGCTCTAACCAAGTCTCTAGGCTGGCATCCTACCACAGACGAGAACCCCTTCCTCTCCCTGATCTACTCACTCATTTATAATTGATCTATTTATTATAGGTGTAGACTCCAAAGTTTGTTTGGAACAAGGTCTTGTTTTGTACTTCAGGCTGGCCTTGAAGTCACAGTGATCCACCTATATCAGCCCCTGAGTGCTGGGATCACAGGTGTGTGCCACTACACCTGGATCTTATTTTTTAACAGTTGGTTATTTGTTAGCTTCTTAATTATTTTGATGTTCAAATTGTCCCCTTATTTCTCAGGTGAGAGCCTCTTTAAGCTGAACTCCTGTTCTTTCAAAACCCCTCCTGATCACTTTTTTGAGCATTTTCTTTCCAGCACAGCACAGCACAGCACAGCACAGCACTGGTGCAGGCCTATTTTGTAAAGGAAAGTGTGAAAATAGAAAAATGAAACGGGCCCTCACAGATTAGTACAGATGATTGTGCATTGGCAATTGTAGATATAAATGAAGAGTAAACTATTCTGAATATGAACGCCAAAAAAAATGTATAGTCAAAAAAAATTAGAAGAAAATACTAGAAGATTCAAAGGCATTCTATAAAACTTCTGAGAAATTTTTTATACTATTGTTTTTTCTGTATATTCTAAATGTTTAATTTTTACTAGCACATGTTTGCAATGCACAACATTCACATTCCTTGTGTGGCGCTGGTTTGTGGAGCTAACACACCTTCTTTCCATCTCTTCCTCTCTCCTCCTACCTCCTTCCTCCATCTCTTGATCCCCTCCCCACTGGAGAAAGAGCTGTCTTTCTACCTCTTATTATTTATCTTTTATTTTGCTCTTATATTTATATAAGAGAAGCCCTGCAGTATTTAATCTTATGTGTCTGATTTATTTCACTTAACGTTATGGTCTCAAGGTGCAGCCACTTTCCTACAAATGATACTTGCTTATCTGTATGCAGAGTGGTGCTTCACTGTGGAAAAACACTGACTTTGCTTTACCCAGTCATCTGTTGATGAACGTATAGGCTGCTTCTAAGATTTAGCTATTATATGTTTGTGCTGCTACAAATATGGATATGCCTATATCACGATAATATGATGTCTTTAACTCTTTTAGGAAGATACCCAGAAGGGAAAGAGCTGGGTCAAGTGGAATTTCTAGTTTTAGTTTTCAGGGAATCTCCATACTGATTCTATAGTAGTTGTACTGGTTTATATTCCCATCAACAGTGTACAAGTTTCATTTTTCTGTATATCCTAAATTTTGTGATGAGAATAGATCTTTCTTTCTCTCTTTCTCTTTTTCTCTCTCTTTTTCTTTTTCTTTTTTAGCACTGGGAATTAAACCCAGGGCTTTGAGCCATTAAGCTATTTCCCCAGCCCTTTTTAATTTTTATTTTGAGACGAGATCTTGCTAAACTGCCCAGGCTGAGCTCAAACTTGCCATCCTTCTGCCTCAGCTCCCTAAGTAGCTGGGATTACAGGCATGTGTCACTATAGTTGGCTAAAGGATTTTCCCTTTTAGAAAACAATGGAGCAGGCCAGCTCTGAGAATGTTACAAAAAGATGAACAGGTATGTTAAAAAAGACTAATGAAAACACGTTGAACCTCCTCCCCAGCCTCCTTCACACGGCTGGAAGTGTAGCTCTGAGCCACAGGCTCCTGTGGAACCAGAACTGGACACTTGGGCTCCTGTCCCTAGTTCATCCTATCTGCTGGATAACTGATCATTTCCTTGCTTTAGGCCTCAGTCCATCACCTGGAAAAGGGCATAGTAATTTCTTCTTACATAAGCAGTGTAATGAGGCCCTTTAAAAAATCCACAATGGTAAACGGTTTTCTTAAAGAGCTTTTGAAAAAATAGTTGCTTAGTGTCTTACTGAAAATTTAAATTTTTAGCACCTTTAAAAGAGTGGCCAGGTGGGTCCAACGAGATGCCTTCTAGAGGTCTGAGTGAGCTGGGTGGGTTCTGTTGCACAGCTGATGCACCTTCTCCACAGCTCGTTCTAGTCAGGCTCCCCAGAAGGAGGAGTCGCAGGTTGTACAGTCTGAGGACGTGCTCTTGGGAAAGCAAGAAAAGGAGTGGAAAGTAGGATGGGAAAGGAAGGGAGGCCCAGCAGGGGCACTTTATCAAACTAGCCACACGCTGAACAATTATCATTCGATCCCCTGGGAACTTCGGTGCAAGCCACACTCCGTCATTGTCTGGATCAAGGCAAGAGAGCTGGAGCTCTTACACTTCGGCCTCTGCCAGCCACTGGCAAAGGGTGTCGGGTGGACAATTCCCAAGTGCTTTCCCTCTCCTGTGTTGGCAGGTGAAATGGACACCAGCAGCCCTCAGCTCTGTCCTCTGACAAAGAGATGCTGCTGTGATTGCAGGGGGCCACAAATGGTACAGGAATGTGAGGGGCCGTGGATGGAGCCTTGACAATGTCACTCAAAGAAAGGTCTGGTAGTGCCTTTAAGGCTGGCCACTCAAAACAGAGAAAGTGAGAGCCTGCCAGGCACCACAGTTAGGTGCACAGAGACTGGGTCCAGAGAGGGTAAGTGACCTGCCCAGGGTTCCCCAGGGGCAGAGTTGGGATTTCAGGCCTGGTCTGTCTGACTCCAAAGCCTGTGCACCTTTCAGAAATCACATGGTCCCGCTACTCTTGGGCTGATGCTTTGTTTATTAACCACAAAATCCCACAGACCCCACCCACCCTAAGAAATCCCAGAGCCTCTGTGGGTGTCCTTGAGATGGCATGCGAGGTCCCTTCCTCAGGCTCTCCCCTGTCCTCTTGAATTCATCCAGCATAAGATATCAACAAGGATTGCATCATGACCTTATGAACTGCAGACAGAGAGAGAGACGCCCATATCACAGATACAGGGTGGCCTGTCTCCTGGCTGCAAAGACAGTATTAGTGATCTGGGGAGAGTCAGCTAGATAAACAAGTACCATCGCAAACAAAAAGCCCTGTGAGCTCATCGGCTCATTTCTGCCTTATTGTCCTTTATTGTTCTTAAAGGCAATTTCCCCACATCCTGCATTTTGAACATGAGCAAACATGTGGAGGAGCCAGCGCACAGGAGCTCAAGTCACGCAGACCTCACATCTAGCTAGGCAGCAGTGGTCCGAGCCCCAGTTCACAGCTAGTCTGCACAGCCGAGGGCTCTTGGGTAAGACATGTAGTCTCTTCAGGTCTGAGCATCCTCATTCATAAGACTGCAAAGCCATACCCACCCCACAAGGTTATTGTGAGAGTCAATGACCTATCTAAGGGGCATTGTAAAATGCCAAGCTCATTGTACATATGACAGTTGTGCATGATTTTTTTTTTTTTGCCTTTTTCTGAGGCAGTCTCACTGTGTAGTTCAAGCTGGCTTTGAGCTCATTATGTAGCCCAGGCTGGTCTCAAACTCAGGACAATCCTCCTGCCTCAGCCTCCCGAGTGCTGGGATTACAGGTGTGTGCCACCATGCCCGGCTTTGTGCGTGATTTTTAAGAACCTTAATGTAGTTACTTCTTTTTTTTCCTCTGGATCATTGATCCAACATCCTGGAGCACCCAACCACAGTCAAGAGTTAAGGTGCGGGTGATAAGGCTTTTAGGAACCTGTGCAGGACAATGTGAACTCACGAACTTGCCTTATAATGAAGCAGCCAGGCTCCAACACCCAGGGAGTAGGTTTTTTTTTTTTCTGATGAGCTTTGTTATTGTGTCTGGCATCTCCGAGAAGCAAACAAAGACTCAAGAAGTAGCCACTGACCCCAGCAAAAAGCAGTTTTAACAGCCTGACAGGAGAAACTCCCAGAAGAGTATAAAAGGCAGCTGTATTCACTCAAAATCATAGTCTGGGGTCAAAAGCCTCCACGTTCCAGGAGCCACTGATGTCAGTGAAAACACAAGACACAGAGAATAAAGTTGCTTTGGGTCTGTTCTCTCTACTTAAGCGGGTGTAAACAGCTGGTAGAAAAATTGGCAGAAATATTTAGTAGCATTAGCGATTAAAACAAAAAGCACATAAAACGTCAATAAACTTCATGATGTTTAAATCAACCTGCATTTTCTGAAATGAAAACACTATCAACAGAAAACTATATAAATAGGGCTGGGGATATAGCTCAGTGTAATAAGTGCCTGCCTAGCAAGCACAAGGTCCTGAGTTCAATCCCCAGTACCGCAAAAAAAAAAAAAAAAAAAAAGAAAACTATATAAATGTTCCCAAATAAGGAAAAGGTAAAGTGAATTTTGACTGCATAAAATACAACATCTGCATCTACTGGTAGTGGAAAATTTGATACAGAAAGATGGAAAGTTGCTTATGATATGTTCCATGAGAAGCTGAAAGACATTAAATCGTATGTTCAGGATACAACTACCCACACCTTTATGCATCCAAACGCAACTGCCAACATCTGTATGCGTAAATCCCTGTGCCTAAGCAAAAGAGACTTCCATCTCCTCCTTGTGACTTTACAGACTGGGAAATTGAGCCCAGGTGGCAATTGCTGTTAAGAAGCCATCCTCATAGTTTCTGTGCTCTGTAAGTCTCTTACAGTCTCTGTGAGGTCTGAAGCAGTACCTGAAGGGGTGGAGGGGAGGACTGGGTGACCGCATCAGGAGGACGTGGGGAAGACACTTGGACCTGGAGTGGAGAGCGCTGGTTCAACATTTGGCCTCAGCATACACCTTCTGAGCAACAGAACCTGCCAATGCCAGACCCGAGGACAGAGGCAGATCAGACGCAGTTCTCACTCTCAGAGGGGGTATGGAAGGAAGAACTGTTCACGGAGGAACTGGCCTTGGCCCTCAAGGCCAGGGTGCGATGATGGAGCAGGCATGTGCCAGTTTTTAAAAGTTGGCTGCTAAGTTTTGAGGAATCTCACACATCAGTGCTCAGAAACTGATATGGAAAATAAATTTGATAAATTTCAACTCAATAAATAATATTTGAAAAATACTCAAAACGCATGACATCTCAATGTTTTGCTACATTTTCTATTACCCATGCTCCTGAGATTTTTTACATCTATCATATTTATTTGGTGGAAATACTATATAATGATGTGCTATCCTGCATCCCTTCCAATTCTGCATTCAGTGATACCATGTTGGTAGCTTAAAACTGGTCGCCAGGGTAGCATTTACATCATGGAAGCAAGCAATGTTACAAATTAGGATTTGACTTAGTGTTTCATTGATCATCTAGAGTCTAGACTCCGGACTTAAAAAAGGTAGAAGAAAATGTTCACAGTGCAGAGTAAATTTAAAAGTCCTAAGCCCAGAGCAGCAGTGTGCACCTATAGCACCAACTAGTTGGGAGACAGAGGCAGGAGGATCATTTGAGCCCAGGAGTTTGAGACCAGCCTAGGGAACATAACAAGACCCCATTTCTTAAGAAAAAATAAGTCTGTCATGTCTTTTATAGATTATCAATAGCATCTAAAAAAAAGTGAAGAAATTCTTCAGGACTGAGAATATAGCTCAATGGCAGAACATTTGCCTAGCATGCGTAAGGTTCAGTCATTAGCACAGAAACCATTTCCTCTAGCATTTAAAATGATTATCTGGTTCAGCAAAAAAGTTCTCATATCACTGGTGAATGAGTGAAGTTCCATTATGTGTTTTTATTTTCCATGTTTTCTCTTAATTCTTAATGTAAATAAAGTATCAATCAACATTCAAAAAAGAACTGTGTTCTGTGATGAGTTATGGTAGCCATCTTCAGTGACTGAACATTTGTTCATTGTTGGTTTTTCATATTACTATTGCTGGTGATAAAATTACAAAACTTGCTAGTGGATTTTACAAGGAATAGCTTCACTGAAGTTAAAGGTGTGTGGAATTTACGATGAAGAGTATTGCCTGTTGTTATTTGTACATTGCAGGTTATATGCTCCTTATATTAGGAAAACTTATGATAAACACATACAGTGTACATGCAAACATCTTTTGGGGTGAGCCATTATTAAATGCACTATGGTAAAGGCTAGGCAGGAAGACAGGGCAGGAGTGTGCCAAGGAAGAAACAGTGGAGATCATAAAGTAGGTTCTGTAGCAGAATGGCATTGTGGGGAGGAGGTGGCTGCCCTGGTTCCCCTGGCCTGGTTCCCCTGGTCTGGTCCTTGCCCAAATAGTTCTGAGGAGGAAGGAGGAATCTCTGGGTGGGGTTCTGACCTCCCACTGAGCAAATGTGGCTGGAGGCTGGGCTAGGCTGGACCACCCCAGGAGGAAATGCCTTGGAGCCCTTAGAGAGAGGGAGCCCTGTACCTTCAAACATCCCTGAGGTGGAGCCAGTCACAACTGGGAGAGCCAAAAGATTCCTTTGCATGGTGCCAGCCTTCTCTGGGTCAAAGCCCCACAACAAGGGGTGGGGCAGGGAGAAGAGGTCCTGGCAGGTTGAGCAAAGTGCAGAGATCTGGGCACATCCAGGAGGAACTTGAGCTGCTGTCCTTCGAGGACACACACCACCATTCAGTTGATCAATTCTGTGGTTCTTCCCCTGATCCTTCCCTTAATCTTGAATCCTAAGTGAGACAGAAAGGTCCAACAAATGCATGTCTGTCTTTCCTTTCCTGTTATTATTGCTTCCTTACTACTTTATTACCTGCTTTTAAAGCTGTGTCTGTAGTCAGGATCTTCCTTCAACCCTCCCTTGTTTTTGTTCTTGATATTATTTGTGCCTTTTTTTCTCTCTTTGTTATTCTAAGGCTACTTTGTTTTATTTGCTTTTCAAAAAAGTGGCTTTTAGTTTTGTTGATCATCTATACTGGTCTGGGTTTGACTTGGTTGTTTCTACGTTGATATTTACCTTTAACTTCTTCAGTTTCTTTCTTCTTCTTCCTTTTGATTTTATTTGTTCTAGCTTCTTACCTAAAACATTGGTTAATCTTACTTCTTACTAATCTTTTGCTTTTAATAATGAAGACAGTTAAAGCTATACATTTTCCTCTTAGTACTGCTTTGGCAACTGCCCACAATTCTGATATCCATTCATTCAAAAAGTGTTTTTCCAGCTTTGCTGAGGTATGATTGACAAGTAGCAATTGTTTATATTTAGCATATGTAACATGGTGTTTTGATATATGTAAAATGATTATGACAATCTATATAATTAATATAGCCATCATTCACATAGTTACCTTTTCTTACTGGTGGTGGGGGTGGTGGCATTTGAAAATAATTTAAATATATATAACACGTTATTACTAACTAGAGTCACCATGTTGTGCATTAGGCCTCCAAAACTCATTCATCTTGCACCCTTTGACCACCATCTCCCTTTCCCCCACCTGCACCTCCTTCTCCTAGGCCATAGGAACCACAGTTCCTTTTTCAGGACTGTGAATTTGGCTTTTTTAGGATTCCACATATATGAGGTACAATCAAAATGTGCAGTGAATGTTTAAATAACAACATGTATTATGGTAGAAGACACACTGTGTCCATCCTCCTCAGAACACTTCCTCCGGCTTCCAACACCCCTACCCCGTCATTCTAACCACTTGCTGAAAGAGCTCTGGAAGCCTCTTTCATGGGTGTATTTACAAAGAATGACTAAAATATGGGGAAATGCTGTTGCTGAGCGCTCCCCCAATAGAAAAACACGCTTATAAAAATATGATGGTGTGTCCTCATCCCGCTTATTCACCAGATCTCACCGTGTGAATTCTGGCTTTTCCCCAAAGTCAAAATAACCATGAAAGGTAAACGTTTTGAATTCATTCAGGACATTGAGGCAGCCAGGACAATACGACTAAAGACATTCATGAAAGAGAACGTCCAGAGCTGCCTTAGAGAGCGGCAGGAACAATGGGATAAGTTTGTTCAAAGGGGCGTGTTTGATGACAGTACATCTTTTACTGTAATAATTTTTTTTTATTTTAAAGACAAAAGAATGGAAACATATCAACAACCAAACAGACATAAACCAGAATAACACAAAAACAATAAAGAAAATATAAAATTATAGAGAAGACAGTAGGGAATTAACAGTGGTTGCTGTATTGCATAATGTTATCTTCACATTTGTTACTCAGTTATACAAATAAAGGCACATACGATTAATCAAACAATTTTCTCCACCCTCATCTCTGTTATTCTCCCACCTAATCATCTTCCCTGTGATAATAACTGTACTTTTTGGTTCTATTCATTCCCTTGGCCTCTCACATTGGGAAGACACATGGCTGCTTCAAATTATGCTGCAACAAACATGGGTGCACACAAATTACTGTGGCACTAGGTGGAAGAGCACCCAACCTCAACGACCATACATAGACAGTGGCCCAGGCAAACTATGATCAGAACCCTACTGACAAGCCCTTGAGGCTCTTGGGGGTCTGGTTGGGTCCATGGGGTCGCCCCTGTGTACCACCAGGCTCTGCCCCAATGCAGCAGGCTCAGGGACCTGGTCAAGTCTGCAGGGTCTCCCCCATGTATCGTCAGGCTCACTGTGATAATTTTTAAAAACTACATTCACTGTAATTTTCGACCACATCTCTGATCATGTAGTTAAACAAATAATTTATTATGTACCAGGAGCTAAGAAATGATGCTCCTATTACCTTTCAGTTCTAAGTAGTATAATTTCTGTTTAGATTTCTTTTTTAAGTGGAGAGTTACTTACAGATATATTTCTGTAGCCAGGTTTTCTGAAAATTCTGTAGCCAGAATTTCAGAGGGGGAATAATTTTTCAACAGTTGAGTTCAATTGCTTTGTGATCTGGTCAGCAAATAGGTTTGTTTGATGTAAATGTTTTGATATCTATTACAGTTTCCATTGTGTACTATTTTTTAAGGAATCAGAGTATAATACACACTGAGCAAAGTGCACATATATTAAGTGTACAACATGGTGAATTTTCACCAACATGTATATCTATGTTCCCACCATCTGGATCACCAGGCAAACATTTCTAGCACCACAGACAATTTCTTCTTGCACCCACTCATTCCGTACCTCTCTGATGTTTCCATTTATAAAAATTAATGTTTCCATTCATAAAAATTTTATGTTCTTATAAATGAGATCATACAATATCTATTTTTCTGACCAGGGATATTATTGATTGGCATAAGCACCTGTCTGGCAAGTGTAAGGTCCTGAATTCGATTCCTGATACCAAAAAAATGTATTTTTTGTCTTGATTTTCTCACTCTACATTATGGATGAAAGTTCAGACAAGCTTTTGTGTAGAGCAAATTTCATTTCCACTCAGGCACAGTAGTCTATTGTACAAATATATCATGATTTATTTATCCTTTATACTGTTAAGAGACCCTTAGGTTGACAATTTGTGCCTACTAAAAATTCTGCTGCTGTTAACATTCTTGTAAATACCTTCTAATATATGCATGTGCATTTCTGTTAGTTAAATCTCTGGTAGTCCTAACTTAATTTTCACAGTTGAGTGGGATTTTTTGTTTGTTTGTTTGTTTGCTTCTCTACCACTTTAAATCTTATTTGGGTCAAGGTAGGACACAAAAAAAACCTTGTCATGTGTGATGATGTGAGATAAATCAGGGCTAACTTAGCTCCCAGTAGCACTTTACCCCTCCTGGTCCCTTAGTGTTTAGACTCAGAAGAATCCTGGATCTCAGATCTCTCTGACAGTGGCACCTAAACTTCTCCTTCAGAATCATCTGGTGCATTTGTTAAAAATGTACAGTCTGGGCTGTGACGTAGCTCAGTGGCGGACTGCTTGCCTAGTATGTGTTCCATCCAATCCTAGTACAGGTTCATCCCCAGCACTTTAAACAACAACAACAACAAAGCTACAGTCCTGTCCCTGCCCCAAACCCTCAGCCTTGGTCTCTTCAGCGGCAGGACCCATGAATTTGCATTTTCACAACTGTCCCCACATGATTCTGCTACTCAGTTAGGTGTAGAAACTTTCCTAATGTCTGTGTTTCCACAGACTGTGGATCAGTGATGTGAGTTATCAGCATCCCAGGACACTCCAGTCACCAAGAATCTTCTTCTAAGGACAGTGGATAAAATTGGACTCCTCCTCTGCTCACCTCCTCCTTGCCATTGCTGGTGAAAGGCAGAGCAAAGATTAGATGATTCATCTGAACCGTCAATTACTTTGGGTGCACCCAGTCCCCTTCCTCACTGCTCCCATGAGAAAAACCAAGGTCAGAGGCACAAAAGTGAGCCCATAAGGAGCCCCCCACAAACAAACCAAGAATACACCAAGAATAAGTCCTGTGGGTGGAAATGCCTCTGTCCCAATCTCCCAAGAGCATCAGTGTCATGGAAAAGGCCATACATTACTGCTGAGAGAGCGTGGGCTTGGAAATGAGACCTAAGACGAAGCCTAGCTCCCCTCATTACAAATAACTGGAGATTTCTGAACCTTGGGTCCCCTCATCCTAAACACAGGGTTCATTGCTGCTAATGTCCATGAAGTGCCCAGTGAATGACATATGCTGAATGCATGGATATGTCTTGTCTGAGGAGGGTGTAGGTCAGCCGGAAAGTTCCATGTTCTTCTCTGGAATTCCTGAAGGCTGGGCAGCAGAGGGGGAAAGGAATGTTCCTTAATGCTTCACCTTCTGCCTTTATAAGTCCTTTCTTCCTCTTGGGACCTGCATGGCTTAACTTCCAGTCCACTGGGAGCCATTCCACTGGACACACATTTCCTGAATAGCTGCTCTGGGCTGGGTCTTACAGGGTACAGGGGTTTCAGTCCTTGTCATGGAGATGTACCCAACCTGACATACCTGCGGAGCCACAAGCTCGGGTAAAGCAAGATTTGGAGAGTGGTGGTGGTGTTTGGGGCGAACTCCAGGGGCACAGGAGTACTGTAGGGGGCTGATAAGGGCAGAGATAACACATTGATGAGCACCAGCTGGGCAGTATGCAGGTGGGCAATAGAAGGGGCAGGGATTGGCCAAACTTTTCCTGTAGCTCTAGAACTGGCCTCTCCTGCCTCCGGGGTTCCATCTTATCTACTCTGGAGTTTATCTTTCAGGGAGAGTTGAGTTTATACAGTTTCAATACAGAGGCCAGTAGATATGCTAGAACTTAGCATGAACTTCTAGGCATAAAGCAAATCAAATACATTAAGCAAACTGAGACTCCAAAAGTCCTTTGTATGTCATGCAGAGCTAATATTTCACAAGGAAAAAATGCCTCCTAGAGCAGGATTCATACGAATTTGTGTTAATAAGTGGCATGTACAATGTAAGTTGGCCTCCAAGTGCCATCCACATGGAAGGTCAGGTTCGAGAGTGGGAGCTTGTCTTTGGCAGCAGCTTCTCTTCCAGGGCCCTGTGTTAGCCAGAGTGTGGGCCGGGGGTCAGCAGGCCTCCGGTTAATCTCACTCAGTCTATGACCCGGGCAATTCCTGACCCCTTATGGGCCTCACTGTCCCAGTCTACAAAATGATTGCCTGAGGCTAATTGTCGCCCGGAGCAGGGACTTTCAGATCCAGAGTTCTCGGATTCTACCATCTGTGCTAGGGTACTTGTGACAGTCCTGGGAAGTAGGCAGCGTTCTCCTCATATTATGGACGATCAAAGCTCAGAGGAGGGAAGAATCCGCTGGAAGTCACCAGACAGAAGCTGAGCCAGTTTTGAGTCAGAAGCCAAAACCCAGACCCACAATTTTCCTGAGTGTACCCCCTAGAATGCCAGGTGTGTGCATACGTGCACACACACACACATACACGTGCATGGGTCTCAGGGTAGGCGCTTCCACGCGCGCCCCAGAGCTGCCCTGTGCTTGCTTGCTCCCTGGTGACAGCATGTGCAGACTCGCTGACTGGGCCAGGCCTGTTCCAGGCAGTTCCACCCCGTGGGAGGGGGCAGGAGAGGGGCACAGCGGAGGGAGAGAGGGTTACACCTACATTTTTGTGCCACTCGCTGATTACAGCGGCCTAAACACAGACTCCCGGCTGTTGTGTACTTAGCTGAGTCTGAGTGACTCCATACACGTGCAGTGGGCCGGAACGCGCCCCTCCAAGCATCAGAGCTGACAAGCTCCTCTCCCAACTGCGAGCCACTCCCGCAGCCGCATTCATTGCTCTTCTTGCCCACGGAAACGCGCAGGCGCAAAGGCGCATGCGTGTGCGCATACACACTATGTCCTCTCGTTAGCTTCCTCATCAGTAGAATGGGATACAGCGGTCTTTGCCTTGCCAGGGGATCCTTAGCATTGCAAGATACTAAGTTTTTACTGCAAACTGTAAAGTACTGGGAAGACCCTGCTGAGACAATAGTCTGTCCTTCTGAATAGCAGAAAATGGAGCATATTTCCTTTCCTTTAAAGAATAATATAAGCCACATGGGCTGCCTGTAAGGTGCTGCTAGATACACACACTCTAATACCTAGGTAACACCCTAGTACACAAAGTTGCTGACTCGGCCTCAGTAGCACTCTGATGTACCGCTCCCCACCAACTCCAAACGCTCCTATGCATGGTTCCGAAAGGAAGATGAGTAAGGTGGTGAATGGAAGGGACCTCGGGAACAGGAGGCCTGGGTTCAGATCTCAGTTCTGCAAGTTATGTTGCCATATCTTGGGCTTGTTATTTAGCTGCCTAAGGTTTGTCTGTCACATGGACAGGTTAGGTACCTACTTCAGCAGCCAGGCGTGAACACTTGCGCACACAAAGCTGTTTGACAAGAGTGGTTGCTAATTTTTTCTGGGAAGGACAGAAAATGGTCATATGAGGTGGTGGTGGTCCTGTACAGATTCAAGTTCACTTGGTGACTCATTGCCAGGGCCAAGGTCTCCTGTGGCCCCTCCAGTCTGTGCTGGCTTTGGGGGAGCCCTCTGTTGTTGGAGGGAAGCACAGGGACTCTGTTCACAGCCCTGTCCACAGCTCCATGGGCTTCAGTGAGAAAAAGGTGGGGTTCTTCCCATTGCTCACAACCATCAAGTGTTCCTTCATGCTGAGGTCTTATGACAGAGAGTTTGGAACCCTGAGCATTGTAAGGACTCAGAAATTTATCAGAAAAACAACTAGACTAAATGAAGAATTGGACTCTAATTTCTGTTCCGCACTTGATGTGCTGGATGACCCTAGCCAAGTCATATAACCTCTCTGAGCCTGATGTTGGTCTCATTCAGGACTCTCTAGGGTTGGAATGATAGAAATCAAAGTCATACTAACTTAAGTACAGAAGGCATGTTACTGTTTTAGGTGATCAAGAAGGACAAGAACGGAGCTAGCCTAAGGAGGGCCTGGGACCAGGGACTCAGACACTGGCTCCTCATCTCCGACTGATGGCTCCATTCCATCCTGCCACAGGTTCCTGTGTGGTAAACACATGGCTTTCACCCATTCAGTTCCACTAATTTTATACCAGTTTTTTTTTTAAAGACTAATTTGGGTTTGTGTCACATGATCACCTCTGGACCAATCATAGTATCCAAGAGGGTGGTATCCTCTGATTGGCCCAGCCTGAGTGTGTGGAGGCTAACCCTTGGGTGGTACCTTCCAGGAAGAAACAGGAGGTGACTGCTGTGCAGTTTTCTCCTCACAGAGTCCAGCATTTGGTTGGTTTAGAAGAGCTCTCTGTGCTGGGTGCTATGGATGGCATAAAGCCACATCCTACAAGAGCTACAACCTCTTAGCATGGCTTTGGTATCATGTTTATCCTAAAATGTACTCTTTGTAAAAACACCTCCACTTAATACAGCTTAATGCTGACCAAATCCACCATCCCCAGCAGCTGTTTGCATAGCTTATGTAGCACTCACAGCAGAGGAAGCCCAGGCATGGTGGCAGTCTCACCGGGAAGCCCTCTGTGGAGCTCTCCCTATTCCAACCCACAGTCCCCAGCTCAGCAAACTTTGGCCTTCGTTTCTGTGGTTTCTCCCTGCAGGTCTCCAGGAGGCTGGAGCACTGTGCTAAAGCAAAGGGTGACAGTCTGGGGTGGAACTCCACCTGCCATTTCACAGATGTGATGGCTGAAGCCAAGAGAGACAAGGAGTCTGCCTGCCTAGGGACCCAGCAATCCTGAGGACAGTGTCTTCATCAAGTACCCTCAGCCCCTCGCCTTGGTAGGTCCTCAAGAAAAAGTGAGGGAATGAAGTGAAATTTGGCTCCAGGCCTCCTGATTCTCTGGCTCATGTTTCTGCTGGATCATTCTACTTCTGCTAAAAACTTAATTTCTGGATTTGGAGCTCTTTCCCATTCTAAGGGAAATGGGTTCATGAGCAGGATGGACAGGAGGGTACATAAATGCCTCCAGTACTGGTGACACCGGAGTGCACAGACGGGGAGGGATGGCTTGGTGAGGACTCAGTTACACTCATCTTTCTTCATAGCTGATGATTTAATCGCATGTGTGACAGGCAGGGCAGCATATGTTTTCATCTGATGGATGAAAGTTTCCCTTCCCGACTGTCCCACCCACTACCTCACTATTCCTCTGTGGCAGACCCTCGGTGCTCTTGTGAGTACCTGCTCTGCTTGGAACATTTCCCTGATGGTCATTCCCAGAACAAGCTAGACATGCTGGGAAATTAACAGCCCCTCACCCAGGGGTGAGCACATCCCAGGTGCCTTCAAGCAGGATAACTCTGAGGCTGCACACAGGTACTGTGCTGGCACCTAGCATCCCTGAGCACTATCATGCTCTGATTTTGTGCTTGCCAATAACCCATTTATTGTTTGTCCCTTTACTTGATGCTCCCTAGCAGTATTTCCGGGGACCCTCTCCTGAACAAACTATGCTCACTGAGCTTTTGTCTTAGCATCTGCTGCTGGGGTAACCCTAACAAAGATGACCAACTTCCTTTAAAAGAGAGTTGAGAGCAGCTAGCCAATCTGACAAATACAGTTTATAAAAAGTTCGTGGAGGAAGCCAGGTCTGGAATGGCTTAGTGCCTTCTCACCAGCCCCTGTTTCTTCCCAGGCCCCAACTGCTCCAGTTTCCTGCCAGCCAGCCAGTAAGGATGGACACCCACGCAGGTATCACAGACCACCCTGCCAAAACCAGCCCCAGGCAGACCTGCTCCCTCGCTGAGCCCTGGGTGGCAGTTCTCATGACTCTGAAAGTGCCAGGAGTGCGTTGGCACATTTCTTGCCCTCTCAAGACAGGTTGCTGCTCTGTCCCTGTGCCACACACAAGCCCAACCTCAGGTCACCCAGTTCCTGAACTAACTCCCAGGATGACCTGGGCTGTGGTACCTGTTCTTTGACCCTGCGGTCTGAGAACCATGGCCCCAGGACACAGAATGTTAGAGTCGAGGAGACCTGGGCACTGGGCCCTTGCCTAACCTTCTGGTGGTGGTGGTGGTGGTGGTGTGTATCCTTAGACCTAGAGGGCAGGATCTGGTTCAAGGACTGGAATTGGCGTTTTCTTTTTCCTTCCCAGCTCTCTGTTTCTTGGCCTCTCATTATCAGACTGACTGGAAAGAGGAGAGGAAGAGTATGGCAGAGGATCCAGGGATTGGAGATAAGTCTAAGCAGACCTCACCTGGAAACTCAGCTTTGCAGATTGTTTGCTGTGTGATGTTAAGCCAATTAGTCAGTTCCATGTACTTCAGTTTCCATGACTGTAAGAGTGAGGGTCTATTACCCATGGGAATAAGAGGTTATTGGGAGGCTTAGTAGAGATAGTCATGGTGGAACATAGCTGATCATAATAGATGCTCAACAAACATCATGTGACTCCAAATTGAAACAAACTCCTCCCATTTTACCGGCCCCTACATGGGGGACACTCCAAGGAGGTTAGATAAAAATATCCTTATATTCATAACCAATCTTGGAAAGTTTATAGCAGGCTGTAGTGTACTTCAGAGTTCTGCTTCTGGGTGAGGAACTATCCCAGTAGACAGAAGGGTGCTATCGAATATATTTGTGAATGGTGCATTACTGCCCAGCAAGCTGCCATACTTCAGGACTTTTCAGGGCCTTTGCTTCATGGTGCACTTTGCTCGTGCATGGGATTTCTCAACACATCTGATCACATAACCCCGTCAGATGTGCTGGGTATTTCACCGTGCTCGGAAACGAAGTGCGGACCGTCGCTGATGTATTGGAAAGGCTCTAGAGTTATGTCTGCCGTCTATTCCTGCACCCTCTTTGACTTATTCCCACCTCACAGGAGCTCGCTGTACTCATAAAATGAGAGGGAATAGAATCTTCAGTGGCACCTCCGTTCTGAGGTGCAGAGACCTCGAAGTTCCTCTCCACTATGAGCTCCCTGCTTGTAACCTTGGCACATCAGTTCTGGCCAAGGACCATCCTGGGAACGGGGCAGAGGGGTCCACGAGGGCGCTTGCTGGTAGTGACCCCGTTGCTGGTCTCCTCCCTGGCCCTCACAAGGTAGGCAGAACTGAGGGGACGTGCTCCGCTTGTCCCCTGCCTCCAGGGGAGACCTGAGGGCTGCTGTCCCCCCCCCCTCCTCCCCCACCAGGGACGCCAGCCGCTGGGGGATTAGGAGCAGGCCTAGTGCCCATTCAAGCCATTCAGCAAGACAGGAAGCTGAGCACGCTCGTGCCCGCCTGCCTCTGTAGGGCAGCTCTGTGGGATTACGTGTTTCATTGTTGGAGACTTTCACAAAGGGAGGCCCAGCCCATCAGGAAAGGCCCAGTCCCTGAAATCCACCACCCAGTGGCTCTGGCAGCCTTTCCTACTGCAGAGCTAATTCTGCCTGGCTGCCCAACTGAGGCCAAGACCTCACAAGGCAGCCACCATGGTACCCTGCACTGCTCCTAACTGCCCACAGTTGGGGCTGTGGGATCCCAGGAGCTGGGATATATGCCATCCCTCCCAGCACCTCCTGGTAACAAAGTCACTGTCACGTGCACACTGAATTTCAACCCACACAATGCAGATGTCTGCATAAAAGGCAGGCAAGTGGGTGAAGACAAGATCACCTGAATGCGCCGGGCTCCTGAAGGCCTCTAGGGTGTTGGTGTGTCCATTTCTTCTATCTCACTAGAGTCTCACCATCTTATCCTCACCCTGGACACAGTGCCTCTGGTTTTGAAGGCTACTCTAAGGCAGTGCTATCCTTGTCAGGTGTCGAAGGCTGATGGGCCAGATCCACAGGACACTGGGACTCCACAGCAGATCTGTTGTGCCTGGGCCACTTAAAGAAGCGGGCATGCACTTACTGGGATATGTCCAGAGTGGTGCTTTGGGTGTGGTAATGTGTGTAGAATTTCACTCATTCTGAATCTCAGCCATGTCTGTGCACCCCATACAGGACCATTCTGCACATGCTCTTGGGCCCATCGATTCCTCACCTTTATGGCTTGGGGTTCTCAGGAAGAATGGTAGACTGTTCTAGGAATGTAATAACCTGTAGAGAGGGACAGATCAGAACAGCTGGCCTCAGTTCTGCTTCCCCTAGATCAGTGATGGCAAACCTTTCAGAGATCTAGTGACCAAACTGCAACCCAAAAGCCATTTATTTATTGCAAAATGCCAGCACTGCAATTAAACCTGAGTATTGAGGTTTTAGTTTAGAAAAAAAAAATCATACACTTGCCTCATGTGTTGACCGAGAGGGCTCTGCATGCCCACTGCGGCACACACGCCAGAGGTTCGCTACCACTGTCCTGGATCAGGGTGTGCACCCACTCTTTCACCAGGGACTTGTGTGATCCCAGGGTACAAAACCCAGTGCTACAGGTTTTTCAGGGTCTCCCAGCTGCAGTGTAGGTGGGGGTACACACAGGACCCCATCCTCTCTGGGAAACTTCCCTTGGGAACCTGGCTTGAGACGACTCCTGGGCTTTGGTTTTGTCTCCCTGCCTATCTGTAAGTTCTAAACTCACTCCATGAGACTTACCTAGGAGCATTCGGTCTCAGGTGACTAAGATAAGCCTGTAACCAGTAAGCCCACACAACAATCTGTCCTTCTGTTGATTTAATGTTTTTATATCAACTAATTTTTTAGACAATTTAGTCATTTGATAAACAATATATGTAAAATCTTGGGTTTTATGTGCCTGCAGTTCCAAATACAATAAAAACAATTTCCTAGTCATAAAAATGGATTTGTCCCAATATACCTGTAGCACCTAAAGTCAGCTGGGGAATCATCAGTGACAAGTGAAGTAGAGAGACAGGATTGGGTAGCCTCTAAGCTCCTTTCAAAGCTTGGGAGCTAAGTTTGTACATACTGTATTGAGAATCCATAATGCCTTCAACATCTAAGCCAGACATTCAAGAGTCACCTCAGACTCCTCCTTCCTCACACCCGTGATATGCTCTCCAGGAAGTCCTGCCTCCTGAGCCCCTCTCCTACCTGTCCCCTGTCTCCCATCCCAGTGGCCCCTTCCTTGGTCAAGACTTTCACTCCCATCCCCTCAACCCCTACAGTGACCTCCTTGCTGATCTGCCTGTCCACCTCTGCCCACAGGCCACCCATTTTCCACCCTGCAACCAGGGTACCTTTTTGCCACGCATATCTCAAGTGCCTGGAGCATGGTGCATGTCCCATTAATAAATTAGTGAGAGCTTTGCTCATGATGATGATAGCTTTGATATTTTAAAAGATGGAAATCTAATCACGTGTTTTCACTGCTTAAAAGGTTTCCCTGTTTTCCCCTATAGCACAAGGTAGAAAGGAAGTCCTTCGTCTGACCTGGAAAGCTCTTCCTGATCTAGTCCCTACTCACTCCTTAAGGGGTACTTTCCACACTTCACCAATTTCATACCTCATTCCCATGGAGCCAAATCACAGAGCTGTCTAAATGTGCCACACTGCTTCCTACCTGATTCTGTTGCTTCCACCAGTAATGCTCCTGCCACTCCTGACTACCATCTTGTCCTCAAGTGTCTTACCAACTCAGGACCTTACTAAATGTGTTGTTCTGCTCTGTATTTGCTGCATAAAAATCACACCAAAGCATAGTGGTTTAGAACAAGAAACCCTGTTATGCCTCGTGATCCTGTGGATCAGTGGAGTGAGTCTTCTGGTCTGGGTTGGCCTCGCTCACATGTGTGGGGCTTCATCTCCGATGTCCAGGATAGCTGAGGTGGTATAATCAAGTGCTTCAGGGGACTAGCTTGGGCTTCTTTACATAGCAAACTCAGACTCCCTGTGGCACAAGAGAAGGCAGCCCCAGTATACATGCACGTACCCAACCCCTGCTTATACCACGCTGGAAAATGTCCACTCGCCAAAGCCAGTCACATGACCAAGCCCAACTTTAAGGAGAGAAGATGAGAAAAGCAGCCGGGTCACACTGCACAGGGGGTACAGTTTAGGAGGCAAGATCATCGTGTCTGCCTTATGAAGTGTCACAGAACCTGAGGTTTGATGTGGTGGAAAAACTCTTGCTTTGTATTCCTGATATTTACTTCTCCTTTCTTTCTTTAGAAGAACTATTCTCTCTTCTTAAAATCTCTCCCTCAGGCCACAGAGATGAGTAAACTGGATCATAGTATCATATCTCCTGAACCATCATGATTGGTCCAAAGATCAGGCATGTGACTCAAGACAGACCAATGAGAGCTCTCCCCTAAAATTTTAAAAATGAGAGCTGAGAGTAAACAACTCTTTCTTCTCAGGTGACAAAAGAGGGAAGATAAACCCAGAACTGAAAGCAATCATGAAGCCACCAAACCTACACTAGTCCATCTCTACCCATCCCATACTTGGCTTACATGAGCTAATTAATTCCCCATTCACCTAAGTTAGTTGGAACTTCTATCATTTGTGACCAAAAGTGTCCTGTCTACCTCGCCTTCCTTGTTCCCAGGCAGAAGTGAGTATACCTCATTTGTCCCACCACTGTACCCACAGTTCACCCTAATTAGCAACTGCTTACTATCTGACATTGCTCAAGATGTAGCAAAGTGGCCAACAGTGACCTGTAGCAGCCAGGAAAGACAATCAACAGTGATACATGAGAGACATAACCATTTCCTGTTCCTGTTTGAAGGAAAATTCCTTTTCAACTTGGGCTCCAATGAGAAAGTTGTTCTTAAAAGCAAAGAAAACAAATGGTAACTCTTCCCCATTATTACTTCATTGGCAGACACAGATTCAGAGCAGTCCACTTTTCCTCCAGAAGGAAGCTCATCCCCAGATGGACATGAAGGGAGAAACTGCAGTCCTGAAGCATGAACAGAGGAGAAAGACCTCTCCAGGAATAAACTGATGAGGCTTGCAATTGTAATTCTTTTTGCTAATATGCTTTATTCTTTTTTAATTGGTCTGACTTGCCTTATTTGTTTAACTGAAGAATTGCGTGTATACAATAATCTTGGTCTTGGTTTAGGTACATGTATTCCTTTGTGTCTGGATTCTCTTGCTCAGCATAATGTTTCTGAGACTAATTCACTCTGCTGTGTATATCAATAGTTTATCCTTTTTTATTGCTAGGCAGTATACCATGGTGTGAATATACCACAGTTCATGGACATTGAGTTGTTTCTGCTTTAGAGATTTATGACTAATGCTACTCTGAATATTCTTGTGCTTAGCTTTGATATACACTCAGGAGGGAAATTGTTGGATCATAGGATAAGTGTATATTTAGCTCTAATATTTAAAGAAAGAGGGTTTTGTCTTCATAAAGTCTCTCCAAGTATTCAGTCCAGACCTCCCCTTTTCCTCCAACAAGTTAGATGCCACTTGAACTTATTCTCCACTCTGGTGGCACTGGATGGCCCCTCTTTACATTTGCCTTAACGAAGTGCTTTTCTATTTAGTTTGTGCTGTGCTTTACATCACCAGAGTCACACTCTATTGCAAATATTGCGTTAGGCCTTTTTCCTGCTCCCATTTTCCATTAAACTGGATGCCCCTTAAGGGCAGTACCCCGTCATCCCTGTAATCCCCCCGCTTCCCATATACTATATCATCTATGTATAATGATAAACAATGAGGGCTAATGTACTAGTTGTCTGTTGCTGTGTGACAAATACCCCAAAGTTTAGTGGCCACTTTGCAGTTTCTGTGGATCCGCTGATCTGGCTGAAGGTCTTCCATGAGGCTGTAGCTGGGGTACCAGCCAGATTGCAGGTATCTGAAGGTTTCACTGGGGCTGGAAGGATGTCTTTCAAATTCTCTCACACTAGCTTTTGACTGAACACTCCAGTGCCTTGCCATACACTACTTACAAAATGAATGTTGGTTTCCATGAGGCGAGGGGATGGAGAGAGAGGCATGGGGGGGCCATGGTAGCTCCTAATCTTCAAAGTCATCTATGGCCACTTTGGCAAATTTTATTTGTTAGAAGTGAGTCACCAGGTCTAGCTAACACTTAGGAGAAGGGAAGTTAGGCCCCATCTCCTAAAGGGAACAATATTTAAAAATTTGTGGCACATTTTAAAGCCATCACTAACAACAGCTAACATTTACTGCTGTCTATTGTGTGCTGTAATTTGTGTTCTTACAGAGTATTTTGTTTGATTCTTACAGCAATCTTACAAACTAGATACAACCCTTGATTTTTCAGACAAGAAAATAGGTACTGAGAGATGAAGTCATTTAGTCCCACAGCAAACAACAGTGTGGGGATGGGAATCCCGGAGTCAGCCTCCAAAACCTGTGCTCCTGGCCACGTCAGTGGTATCATGAATGACAGCTGGCAGAGGAGTGCATGAGTTTAGGGTTCTCTGAGGATGTAGTGGGCTGAATGGTGGTCCCTCAAAAACGTCCACGTCCTAATTCCTAGAATCTGTCAACACGATCTGACAAAATCTGTGACGAAGTTAAAGATCTTGAGAGAGGCCCATGTGCTGTAGTATTCCAGGTAGATCTGAAACCATACATGGAGTCCTTTAACCCAATGATAATAGAAATTACAAACCAGGCCCAGAAGTATAAAACAGAGGCAAAGATTTTAGTTGAGACAGAAAAGAAAATGGGGAAGACACTTCAGCTTGGATACAAGAAGACCTCAAGGGAGCACAGCACAGTTGGAGACAATCAGGCTGGCCCATTAACACAATAAACAGAGGCTTTCATGGGGCTGCTGGGGTGGACTGGGGTCTTGATCATCTCAGTGCTGGTCCCATGAGGTGGTTTCAAAGAAATCCTGATTAATGAGGGGGCAATGAGATGACTGCTTCACCTGGGGGTGCAGGGGTGCTTCAGTTCCTGTCAGGGAGTAATTGCTCTTGCTTCACGGTGAGAGGCCTCATGAGGGGGTGATTTATCTATGGCAGCTCTGCTCCAATCTAAGATGACTACAGGTTTAGGACAATGACTAGAATTCTAGGCAATGCTTCAGAGGGTCTGGAACAGAATCTCATAAAAACTGGTAGCTGAATATTCCTGCAAATCTTGAAAATGCTTTGGTTACTCTTATTTGCTGTCCTGGGTCTTGAAGGGAGATAAATTGGGTAGGTAAATTTAGGGCAAAGAAACCAGTTTTAGACAGCTATGCCTTAAGTAATTAACATGCCTACATACAGAACTAAGCAGAAATAGGCCCAAAGTCTAAGATAATAATGGAGACAGAGCCGTGTATAGTAGTGCACGCCTGTAATCCTAGCACTTGGGAGATTGACAGGAGGATCGGTGCAAGATCGAGGGCAGACTGGGCTACAAAGTGAGCTCGAGGCCAGCCTGGAACTGCATATTGAAACCCTGTTTAAAAAAAAAGAAAAAAATCCCAACTCCCCCCAATCAAAACAAAACGTCAGGCATGGTGGCACATGCCTATAATTACAGCACTAGGAGACTGAGGCCAGAAGCTGAGGCTGAGGCTGAGGCAAGAGGATTGCCATGAGCTCAAGCCCAGTCTTGGCTATATAGTGAGCTAAAGCCAGCCTGAACTACAATAGCAAGACCTGGTCTCTAAAAAATTAAAATAAATATAGAGGAAACAAATACAAAATGAAAGCAGTGATGTCAAGATTTTATTCTGCTTCATTAAGCCATTGGGCATCTGCAGGCCTGTTAATTACTTTGTCATTGCTGGGAGAAAATACCTGATCTTCATAAGTTAAAGAAGGAAAGGTTTACTTTACCTTACAATATGTAGAGATTTCAGTCCATAATTGGCTGTTTCCAAGGCAGGGTAGCCTGGCAAAGGAGAAACAGTCCCTGGCAGGGCAGGCAGAAAAGCAGCAAGCAGCCAGCCTCCCTTTCCTTTTATTCCATTCAGGTTACAGTCTATTGGTTGGTACCGCCCACATCCAGGATGAGCCTTCCACACTCAAAACTCTGCTAAGCCAATCAGTAGACTAATTTAGTTATCACACTCCCTTAATCCACATACACACACCCTAGATCCAGTCACCTCTGAAAATCTCTATTAACCTCACCTATGAGTGTGTGAGCCTTTGGCAGAACACAGATACAAGGCATAACAAGGCCCAAGGGAAAACTCAGTGCTTTTAAGCAAAACCAGCTTTTGAATCCCTATTTCAGGGCCTATACACAATCCCATGAATCTTTTATAGAAGCAGCAGGGGCAGTTTTGATGAAGACGAGGAAAAAACAAACAGAAGAGAAGGGGATGTGAAGACAGAGGCAGAGATTGGAGTGATGTAGGCACAAGCAAAGGAATGCTGGCAGTCAACAAGATCGGGAAGAAGCGAGAAATGGATTCTCCCCTGAGACTTCCAGAGGAAGTTCCAATGCCTCAGTTTGGGACTTGTGGCCTCCAAGACCATGAGAATGAATTTCTGTAGTTGTAAACTGTCGAAGACGGGATTGAAGAATCTTAAGTTATTGCAGGCTGATCAGGCCCGCAATCTCCCAAGTGAGGGGGCGGACGAAGGCATAAATAAAAAATGAGACAATGGAATATGATTTCAGGGCTTCCAGGAGGGACTAATTCTTTTCCAGCTTCTATATTCTCTGAATTAGCCAAAGACTTTTTTGGGCTGCCCGTTTTTATTAGGTTTTTCAAATAAGGGAGGGGGAATACTGAAGAAAATATAGGAATCTGTGCAGGAATCTGGGCAGGACTCTGGAATCCTTTCAAGGACTTCTCCAAGTATTATTATGTTAATTTAGGAGATGTGTTGTCTTCAGGAAGGCCTTCACAGCAGGGCTGCAAGCCATAGTTTCCTTAAAGTTAATAGAAGCAGGAGCCAGATGTCCTCAGCTGTGGTCACCTTGTCCTTGAGGCGTCACAGTGTCACAGGCCAACTCAGGCCTCAGCAGTGACCAGTGATTCATAGAGGTTCATTTATTATGAATCAGCTGCCCATCTGCAGACAAGATGCTTAAGCCTCAGATGACTCCCAAGTAAATATGAAAAGCCAATTGGTTAATATTAAATCCTGCTCAGAGCCACTTTGTAGTGGTCCCCAACAGTAACTACATAAGTGGTGACTTAATACCGAACATAAAGTGTATTCCACATCTTCATCAGGAATGCTCTTGATGACTACAGTGGGTTGTCTCGGGCCCATTCACACAGTTCTTTTCCTTGGATCAGCTTGGCCAATAGTATAGTCTAAGAAAACAGAGAAATTAAAGTCAGATAAAAAGCAGAGGAAGAAAATGATATAGCTGGGCGTGGTGGCACACGCCTATAATCCCAGCACTCAGGAGGCTGAGGCAGGAGGATTGTCGGGAGTTCGAGGCCAGCCTGGGCTACAAAGTGAGCTCAAGTCCAGCCTGAACTGCACAATGAGACCCTGTCTCAAAAAAAAAAAACCCAAAGAAAATGATATAATAACCACCTCTATTGTTATCACTGAGCTTATGTTCTACTCTGAGCTTCCTGACAGCTGAGGCAAAAAGACAATAAGGGTGGATTACATAATTTTCATTATTTTGCTAAAAGGAAACTAATGATGTTTCTCAAGAGACACTCATCTTTCTTCCATGCTATGTTCTGGGAATAAGTGAGCAAGTATGTCTCACACAATGGGCACTGGACAGGGCAAGAGAAAAACTGCTCAAAAATAACTTAGAGAAGATCTAGGGCTGCCCTCATGTGGAGGTTCTGGGTGTCATGTCTGGATAAAAGTGACAGCCCAGTAAAGAAACACAGTCCAGTGGCCTGACTGGTGCTAAGAATAAGCCCTCATATGGGGCTTATTCACAGCAGGCAGTGCTCACACTGTTCGTCCTACAAGTTCTCAAAGAGCTCCTGAGAGCCGTATGGGGCAAATGGGCAAAGGAGTGGAGATGGCTCGAGATTTTACAGCTGTAGGAACAGAGGTTCAGAGCAGTGAAGAGATTGTCTCAAGACCACACAACGAGTGGGAGGGCTGGGGTTCCATGAGGCTTTAAGAACAGGTCTCCCTGGCTTGCTGACCCATTTTAATCCACACCTCTCCCATTACTCTCAAAAGATTTCAAACACATCTGTCTTATCTCTCCAGGCTCTGAGCTGTTGTGGAAAGGGACCTCTCTTACACTTTTTGCAAGCTGGGGCTACCTGCCTAGGACTGGTGGTGAAAGGTGTCCTGCCAAACGTCACACCCACTTGGGAAGACCATATGCCGCACCCTGGTCCTTGAGGTCAGGTTCCAAGCCAGTGAAGAACGGCCACCTAAAGGGTCACAGCTGCGAGTGTGGGTTGGGATCAGATCCAGTGCTGCACAATAAAATCCAGGAAATGCAGGCAATGGCTGACCGGCCAAGAGCTTGGCCAGGGTGCTGTCCAAACTGCAGTGCTGACCGGCCTCCCCTTGCAGGGAAAAGATGACCTGCAGGGAATTGCTAAGGGGGTGGAGAACTGCCTCCCAGGAGGGACGGGAAGGGAAGGAAGGACCGACTGCTTCTGTCCTCACTTTTCCCAGCACTATGCCCAGGGCAGGGGGCTCTTATCCCGTAATTCCTCCTTTTCCTCTTCTCTCACACTCCTGTCAACCTCCCTTCCATTCCTCCAGTCACTTGCTTCCTATCTCTGTATATTTTTACTCCCCTCTCTGTGACTTCCTATTTCCCTCTTTCCTCTTTATCCACTAGCTATGCAACTACTTGCAAGTTTCTTAACCTGAGTGAAAGCTGTAGTCTCATAGCTGCTATGAAGCTCAGCGGTTGGCATTGAGAAGATGCTCAGTCCAAGTGCACTCTGCTCACCCATTCTTGTCCCTCCCGATGGAAAGGAGGAGAGGTAGGAACATCACATTAGCTCCCTTCATCTCCACTAGGAAAGTCCACTGCGCTGGTTGCCCACCAACCCATGGAAAAAACAAGGAGTTTATCAGCCTCTTCTCCCCCCACCGCAGGAGCTGGCCCCTGGTCCAGAGCATCCAGGTGCATCCATCAGGTAACAAATGATAACTGATGAAGCTCTCTAAAGGATGGATCATGATTCACCATGCACTTGCCACGTGAATGCATGGATGACCATTTTCACATATGGTCATCATGAGAGCCCTAGGAACTGTACTATTATCATATACCCATTTAAATTGTGAGCAAAGAGGGTCAGAGAGACAGAAGTTCACATAGATATAAATTGGTGAAGACAAGTCAGTCTGATCCTAATACTATGTTCTTTGAATTAACTTTTTAATAGGGGAAGATGTAAACATAAAGAGGAAACAGAATTGTGTAATGAGATCCCCCAAGCACCTGTCCCCTAGCTTTATCAACCAACATCTGGCCAACTTGTCTCACCCCTATCTACACCCATGTCATACTCTTCTCATTTTGAATCAGAATTCAGACATCATCTAGTTTGTCCATCAGTATTTCAGTATGCCCCTTCACAAACGTTTTGGGTGTTTGTTTGTTTATTTGTTTGTTTAACTTTGGAGGGGGAAATACTGTGAATGGAATTGTTTCTTGATTTCTTTCTCAGAAAGTTCATTATTAGTGTATGGAAAATCTGGTTTCTGTTTGTTCTGTATTGTGTTATTTGTTGAATTTGTTTAACACCATCAAAGAGTCTTTTGGTAGAGTCTTTAGGGTCTTATCGGTGTAGGATCAGATCTCTGCTGCCTTTTTTAATAAAGATAATGATACCTCTTTTACTGCAAAGCCCTTGCACACATACTTTCCCATTTAATGCTTCTCTGCTGTGCTCTTGAAGGTACACAGGGCAGGATATTTTCTGGAAAACTGAAGCTCAGAGAGGTAAGTGAACTCATCCTAGGTCACCCAGTAGGATAAGTAAAAGGCAGAGCTAGGTCCTGGATCTGCCCCTCCACCCCAAGTTCCACTCTTGCTTCTGTCCTCCCTGGTCCTGACAGGAGGTACCAGTTACCAAGCTCAGAGGCTGCAGGGAGCCTGGAAGAACAGGCTGAGACACTCTTCTTCCAATGGTAGCCAGCTGCACAGTGTTCATTACCAGCTGGAGAACTATAGCCAAGCCCCTTTCTCTTGGCAACAACAGAACCAATTCCCTGGCACAGGCTTGTTTGCAGGCAGTAGCTCCCCCAAAGCCTAGACAGTGGCTAGGGCTTACCGTCAGCCTCCTGAGCTGCATGCCCTAAGTCTTCTGCAGTATGGCAGATTGAATGCTGAGACATAAAGTGCAAACACAAAAGCTGGATCACTCAGTCAGCCCTATTCTAATTCTGCTTTTCACCTAAGTGCAGGAGGAGGGCAAAGGTCTCCCTGGTTTTCTCCTGGGAACCTCCTTGCCTAGCCAGCCCTGCACATGCAGGGGATGCCAAGGATTCCATTCTAAATCCCCTGGCTTTTATGGCTTTTATGACTAATTCTTCCATTAGTCTGCAGGCTACAGAGGGTACCTCTCTGCTTGGTGTTCAGGACCAGCGATCTTCTCAGCACCACCAACATAATGTATCATAGGTACCAAAGGAACCATGCTACAACTTCTGGGGAGACAAAAAATCCTTTGTACCAGCTAATTCCCAAATTCCCTCCTTAGAGCTTTGTTTCTTTAGCGTTACACTATGTTCTCTGTTTAAATGCAAACATTGTTGCCACCAACACTATCCATTAAGTTTTCTTCCACACCCTAGATTCAATATCCTAATAATACCTCTTGTTACTTATTTGCCCATATATACTGTGGCATTTCACTTCTCCATGACTTTATTCAAGCTACTTCCTCTGCCTAAAAAAGCCATTTCTTCCTTCTTCCTCCACTATCTCCTAAGTGTGTCTCAGGGCTCAGCTGAGACCTCATCTCCTCCAGGGAAACCTTCTGATACCCCCTTTCCCTCTGTAGCCCCTCATCCCCCACAGCAGGCAAGGGCTCTTTCAAAGGCTTAGCTTGGTGTGTATGACCAGCAGGCTAGAGCCTCTCAGGGGCAGAGATCTCATGGTATTTATCTCAGTCTTCCCAGGACTACACACAGGACCTGGCCCATAGCAGGGTCTCAATTTAACGTGCTTATTGAAACACTTTGTCTCCCTAAACCCTCACTGCAGCCCTGTGGAGCCATATGGTTCCTTCTATTTTATAGATGTGGGGACAGACATGGAAAAGCAAGGAACCTTCCCAGGCCCACTGTGCTAAGTGGGAAGTTAAACTCTTACCCATGTTTCTTGTCTCCCAGGACTGGAAGCTGCTCCTGCTGCCACCCTCAAGGCTAGCCCTGGATGCCCAGTTGGAGGTGACAAGATAGAGCAGAAAGCAGCCTGTCTGGGCACTTTCTATCCAGCAGCCAAGTTCAGAGACCCCTATAACAAGTCCTGTTTGCCCCTGGGGCAAAGCCTAAATCCCACATCCTGGCACCAGGGCCATCCCTACCTTCCCCAAGCCCACTTTTCTAACCTCTTCCTTCAGTTCCTCCCTATGTGCTTCTGCTGAGCCACACCTACCTCTGCCCCTTCTTGGGCTCATCTGAGTATTCAGAACTTGTACTTGATGAAACTCTGTTCCCATCATGTCCCAAGACTCCAAGACTGCAGTAACAGGAAAAGGGGCTGGGCAGATGTGCACAGGAGCCTGCCAATGTCTGGTAACAAAATGGTGAGGTGCTCAGAACAAGCAGATGGATCCTTACTGTGTTCATGGAATAGTACATACAGTCTTGAGAGGTGCTGATAGCAATTCTACCACAAAACACCACCACAGGCAGCATATTAGTAACATTTGGAGTGTATCAAGGCACTGTGCAGAGTATCTTGCACACAGAGCTGAACTTCATCCCCACGGTAACAAAAGGCAAGCTCCATTTTTTCTCTGAACCGCAGTGAAGAAATTTGCAGCTCAATTATTTAATGAACTCAGCTTGGTCAGGTACCTAGAAAGTAACAGAACCAGGATTCAAAGCCCAGCCTGTGCTTTTTGCCACTCTGTGAGTCTATCTTCACATTTCCCACCAAAGAAATTCAAGATGCATTAGCATAGTAAATAAACATCCTGAGTGTTTCTGAATAAATTTAATTGTTTAAATGTTATTTGAGGGTGGAGTGACTCCTTTCACACATTATCTTTTTTTCCTTGGTCCTACTTCTGTCCCACAGAAGGCAGATGTTTCACTGAACACAGTTTATGAAATGCTGAACTGGAAAACACCAACTCCTTTTGTCCTGGCAACCTGTGAGCACAGGATTGCAGATGAAGGAAGCCTACAGACCTCTGTACAGAGCTCCTTTAATGTACATGCGAGCTTCCGAGGCCAGGATAGTGGCCGGCACTCTCCACAGGTTACACCGCCAAGGTAGGGAGGAAGCAGATGTCTGACTTACACAGCCAAGGTAGGGAGGAAGCAGATGTCTGACTTACTCTCTGGGCGAAGATAGGCCCTGACTTCAGGCAGGCTGGTGGGGTTGGCATTTAGTACCGCTCAGCGATGGAATTCACACTCCTTCCCATAGAGGTCGCACAGGCTTCGGGAGATGGAAACGCACAGGAGTGCTCAGAAGATGCAAGGACCAGAGTCAGGACCACAGTTACCCGGATCACATGAAAGCTTACCACTCTGACACAAAGGCTCAGAGAGGGAAAGACCTTGCTGAAGGCCAAAGAACAAGTTCAAAGCACAGCTAGAATTAGAACCCAGCTTCCAGCTTTGAGCTATAGGGCCAGGCTGGCTTCCCTACAGTGGCTGATCTGTGTGTCGGTCTCTTTAGCCCGGCCAAAGATCACCTAGACGGCATGTAGGGTATTCACCTCGAGCCTGACTTCCCCAATTCTGACAGTTAGGGCCAAATAAATAATGACTTAAGTAACTGAGTATATAAAATATTCGATTTTTAACTGAAACCCCTATTTCTCCTCTTGATCATTTACTGTACAGGGTCAGGATTACCTTAATTGATCCTAAAAATTATTTATCTTCAAAGAGTAAACATTTGACAACAAAGAACTGCGATAGTACTTACATTGTGCTTAATGCATATGTGTACACACACACACACACACACACACACACACACACACACACACACACACAGGTTTGCCAACCCTTTGTGCAAATGACAGCAGTAAATATAACAGATGCTGTCTCTGCTGTCCCTGCCTTCATAAAGCTTACATTCTGGCAAAACAGATTGTCATTAAACAATTCATTCCACAGTTAATTAGGCAATTAAAATGATGGTAATTGCTACATAGGAGAGGTAGAAAGAGCTGTCCTGTGATTACCTTAAGCAGAGTAGAAAGTGCCAGTTAAGGTGCCAGATGCTTTGAGAGCTGACACTGAAATCAACTTTGCCACAGCAATTATTTTTTAAAAAACGAGCAGGGAGAAAGACATTCTTGTTCATCTGAGAGAAACAAATAAAAAGGTATCTTATTTATTAACACATATTCTTGGAAAAGAAAACTGCCCAAGAGCAACTAAAGATATTCAAGAGTTAACTCAAGGAGAACAGCTTCTGAGCACTTCCAGTCTGCTGGAACTCTGTTTATTACATAGGAGTTATTGTCGCATTTAAAGAAGAGAAACAAAGGGTCAGAGAGGCTCCCCAGTTCTTCAAAGGTCAGCCACAGCTACTAAGGTGGACCAGGATCCAAGCCTGGGCTAATGTGACAGTGGGGCTTGGATCTCTCCCTACACCACATCATACCTTCTACTCTGAAAAGCTCATCATCCATGAATTGAAACTTCAGACTCTGACATTACCGAAGTTCTTGTCAATGCCATCTTCCCATGGGGCCTTGGAGAAAAAAAAACATAGCATTTTCTGGGAACCAAGAGGATCAAAATGAGGAGTTCATGTATGATACAAGACATGTTTCTTGGGAGAATGGTTAATTACTGGAATGATTGCATTCCTTTCTCCTGAGATACAGGTTTCTTGAACAAAAAGCTTTAATATTTCATTTATGCAAATGGAGAAACTATTCTCTACCTCTCAAACAAGATGCCAAAGTGAAGTCTCTTCTCTGCCTGTCTTAAGAACTTAAGCAAACATTTTTCTTCTCTAAGACAATTCCACCTCCTGGTGTAGCCAAGTGTTAACAAGAGTTTCTGACCCCAATTTCAGGAGCAAAATCATTTCTTACTAATCCAGTTTGTGCACAGTTTAAAAGGGATACCAGAGCTTCATTGGTTTTTTTTTTTTTTAAAGAGAAAATGGTTCACCTTTTCTGGGTTCATCCTCTATTCTGGAGACTACTGGTCAACCACATGTGCCTGATCTCAGAAATGCCTTTTCCCACCAATAACCATCTCTTCATGGCATTTTCCAACATCCATGAGGAGCCCATCTCTGGAATGCAGAAGTATTCCTGGGCTGAAGCATTTCTTGACCAAGGTGCCTTCCTGGAAGCCTGTTCCTGGAAGCCTGCAGCTCCCACTACCCAATGTTGGTCCCACCACAGTGGTCTGGGAACCTGAAGGTCCATTGTGCTGCTGCTCCCCAAGTGGGCATTTGGCCTTATTGAGTGGGAGCAGGGAGAGGGCACCAGGACAGGCGTGTACGGACAGCCCTCCTCCTAAGGAGCCTGCCTTTCAGGTTTCCCAAGAGCCCTATGCCTGTGGATTCTATAATGAGGAAGGATTTGTTTGCTGAAGGATCTTTTCAACTGTATTGCTTAACTCAGAGGTGAGAAGGAGGTAGGGGCAAGATGAGAATTATTCTCTGTTGGTTTCTTGAACCATCCAAATTTAAGCTTTGTCTGAAGCTAGCCTGAAACAGTAGCCAGGAGAGTTTTAAGGATGGGGATCCAGGAGTTCTTTCCCCTCTCTAGACTTCAGCTTTACATCTGTTCAATGAGAAGATAGAGTACTAGATCTGTGCCTTAGTTTCCACATCTGTGCAGTGGGGCCTGTAGTGGATTGATAACTGGTGGTCAACTTATAACCCCTAGCAGAACTGAGTAAACATGGTGCTAGGTGTGGGACACCCACCTGAGGACTGTTGCCAGCAGCATAAGAGGCAGACCTGGAGAAGAAGAAGGCTTTTTGGGAACTAAAGAGGCTGTTGGGAGCTGAGAAAGGCTGTTGTCAGCTGGTGGAAGCTGTAAGGAGCTGTTGGTTGTTTTGGAGGAGTTCGTCATGCTGGCTTTCCTGATGAACTTGGCTGTTTTCATCCTCCTTGGCTCAGGACCTTGTTGGCACTGAGAATGGCTTTGGTTCACTTTGGGGGAGCTTTGGTCCTCACTTTGAACATTGCTTCCTGGCTCTGGAGGAGAAGAAGGTACATTGCTGGTCTCCTAGAGAAGCTTGCTGCGTTGGCTTCTGTGATGGGAACTTGGCCATCCTAATCATCAGAGGAGCTTGGGACCTCACGTTGCTGAGGATGGCTGTGGTAACTTTTGGGGGAAATCTGGTTCTTCTGAGCATCGCTTCCTGGCTCCAGTGCAGATCCCTCAGTCTGCTAGCACAGATCCTTCATCCCGCTGGCATAGACTTTCTAGATTCCACCACTGACCTTTGGGCCTTCCCAGCACAGGTCCGTGAAACAGGCCTGCATGAGATATTGTTATGTGCTCTGGGCCTCCGGTTGGATTTATGGGAGGCATTTTTATGAGCTCTAGGCCTTCAGCTGGACTCATGCAGGACATTTCTATGGGATCCAGGCCCGCAACTGGATTCCTTGGTCTTAGTGTGTGGACAGATTTCCTGTATTCTCTTGTATATTGTTCTTTGGGTGACTATTATAAATAATCTTATAAAATATGTGTCCTGTATTATGTTGTTCCCCTTGCAAAAATAAGTCTCCCAAACCATAACAGGGCCTTATCTGACTTTACCCTCTCAAGTACAGAAAAACCAACATAGAATAAGGTGAGTTCAACTAGATCTGAGAACTCAAGGCCCCATTTTGACAGTGGATGCGTCAGAACTATAAAGCATGGGCAAATTCTCAGGGGCTTTCAGATCTCCTCAGTCTTAGTTACCAACCTGTTAGTACAACAAATACAGTTTATTTTAATTTTTTATTTTGAAAACCTTTTCTATTTGGCAAAGAATTGCAGAAGTTAGGAGAGTTCCTCTGTATCCTTCACCCTCTTTCCCCTGATGTTAGCCTCTTACCTAACCAACATAGCATAATGATCAAAATCAAGAAATTACCATTGTTACAATATGATTCTGTAAAATATGGGCTTCATTTGGACTTTAGATTTTTGGATTAAGGATGTTCATCTGGTAACATCTATGCAGATATTCAAAATCAAAAGAGCTCTTCAACAATTAATGTGTTCATTATGTACCATAAACATGTTCTAATAAAAAGTTTTAAAAATTTTAACTCCAAAATCTGAAACAATTATGTCAAGCATTTTAGACAAGAGATACTCAGCCCTGTATGCATACAAATATGGTATACATGTATGTGCATGAATGCACATATGTTAGCTCATGTACACACACCCAAGTTTATTTCTGTATTTATATGTGTACATATTATAATAAGTGTAAATTCAAATGGTCCCTCCAACTCTATCTAGCCACACAGGGTTCGTTCAAGTCTATCTCTGCGCTCACATCTGACTTCTTTTCTCTGATAATGAGAAACTTGGCTCCCTTTATCCACAGTTTATGTACTGATTTGTTCAGTTCTCACCTGCATGCACAATAGGATCAGAATGTTAACCCGTACCCTCCTGAGAAACACATTTACCAACTAGAGGGCAGTGTTTATATAGTTCTCTTTTGTCTTCCATCAAACAACATTTTCAATATCTAAAAGAAAGCTTGGGTACAAACCCCGGCCCTGCCACTCCTTGGCTGTATAAGGCACTCTTCTTTGTCAGTTTACTTATTTATAAAATGAGAGTAATGAACTCGGTCTTGCCTGCTTCACAACCCTGGTGAGTGGGGATATGAAGGGGTGCAGAGGAGCCTTCTAGCCTTCCCTCCAAATCAAATATCATCATATCTCAGTCCCTGAGCTCTAAGTTTGCACCGTGCAAAGGGCAGCCGTGATCTCTGAGTCTTGTCCTGCTCTAAAGCACATACAAGGGACACAAGTGTCCACTCCGTTCTGCATCCAACTCAGTGAGTTTGAGCCAGCTCAGCGGCGAGGGTATCTGGTCTTTGCCTAAATAAACACAGACCTAAGAGTTTTTGGCTCCTGAAGGCTCTTGCTACCTGCCAGGGCATTTCAGGCCACCAGTCCAGCCACCTGGAGTCAAAGCACATCAAGGGCCTTTGCCCTCAGGGCCTCTTGTTCCACAACCAGCAGGCCTTGGGGTGAGGAGGGAGGATCCTCAGCTCACTGAGATGCTTTGGTCTCACCCTGCGGTTTGACTGATAGGGACCCTTCCCTTCTTTGGGCCTCAGATTCTCTATCTGTAAAATAACCGATTTTAAAAATTTTTTAAAAATCACTGTGTTAAATTAGATCAGCATTCATGGGGGCTGGGGATATAGCTCAGTGGAATAAGCGCTTGCCTAGCAAGCGCAGGGTCCTGAGTTCGATCCCCAGTACTGCAAAAAAAAAAAAAAAAAAAGTAGATCAGCATTCATATACTGGTAGCGGGATCCTGCAGGCACATACATGTTCCATTTGGTCATGCATAGCATTTTTTGCTGTATTTAAAAAGAAGAAAGAACAGGTTTCCCACACATCTCTTCTTGCTCTCACTCAGTTTTCGTTAGTGGTATCTTGTGTTATTGCGGCACTTTTTTTTTACAGTTGATGGGCCAATATTGGTACATTATTATTAACTAAAACCCATAATTTATTTATATTAGGGTTAATTCATTTTAAGTACTGGGATGCACCCCAAGCCCTGGAGCATGCTAGGCACCCACTCTACTCTAAGCTACATCCGAGCCTCTAGGGTTCATTCTTCGTGTTGTAGAGATCTGAGAGATACACAGTGTCATGCATTTTCTATTACAGTAGCATACATAAGTTCGTCTTAAAATCCCTTGTGTTCCATCAGTTCTATCTCCTGCCTTCTTCCCAAGCCTCTGCTAACCACTGATCTTTTTACTGCATCAATAGTTTTGCCTTTTCCAGACTACCATATATGTGCAATCAGGCAGCATGGCGTTTTTAGATGGGCTTCTTTTACTCTGCAATATGCATTTAAATTTCATCTATATCTTCTTGTGGTTTGACAGTTTATTTCTTTTTATTTATTTATTTATTTATTTATTTATTGTGAGTGGTACCATCGAACTCAGGACCTTGAGCTTGCCAGGCAGGCACTTATTCCACTGAGCTATATCCCCAGCCACACTTTTTATTGTTGTACAATATTTCATTGTATGAATGTCCAACAGTTTATCTATTCACTACTGTTAAGATGTTTGTTTTTGAGATAGGATTTCACTGTTTTTTTTTTTTTTTTTTTTGGATTTCACTGTATTGCTCAGGCTGTCCTTGAACTCACTATGTAGCCCTGGATGACTTCAAACTCATAATCCTCCTTAACCACCCAAGTGCTGGGATTATAGTCATGCACTGCCATACCCAGACACCATTAAGATTTTAAGCTGGAATAATTTGCCAGCATTGAAGAATCCCAAGCATTACACCAAAAAACAGGTTATGGGCTTCAGAAAAATTGGAAGATTGGGTGGCACTGGGTCCGACTTCCCAAATGGCGACAGCTGTCGGACTTGAAGAGCAGCAGCCCTCCTTGGATGGCTTATGGGGACCTGGTTCACTAGGAGCCCTCCTGGCCTCCTTGTGTGACCACTCGTGCTTTAGTAAGCATGTGGACCACCTTTTTATCTTGTTAACAGAGTGCAATGGGCAAACATGCTGATGGTTTCCATCTGCCCCACTTCCTAGACCCCAGTTCCGTCTCCGTCCTTTTTTGTCCTGTTCTGTGTTCTGAGAGATTGATTTTGCCGACTGCATCTCCCAGCCTCCCTTGTTGGCTGGCTTCCAGGTTATGCTGTAGAAGGCACTGGCAATTGACTGGGGGGTGGTTACAAGGGGAGAAGGACCACTGCGTCACTTTACTCCCTCCCTGCTTGGACGCCTGCCCTCTGACAGCAGCTTCAGCTCTCCAAGCCCATAGCTCCTACCGGGCCTCTGTCCCCCACCGTCTCAGTCCTTGCTGAACAATGGTCATCTATGGTCATCCACTGTGGCCAGCTCTGGCTTCTCACCCTCTCTCCTTTCCCTATCCCTGTTGCTGTTCTGTGAGTAGTCCTCTCATTAAAGTCTCTTTGCTTGAGCCATCTTGATGGATTCTGCTTCCTGTTGAGGCTGATACAGCAGGTTGCTTATTTTTAGCATACCTAAGCTAGCTTTCTCATCTAAAAGCAAAAATCATTTTAGTGCCCAGTTCTATAGGGATGATAGGAATTAAATGAGCAGACATCTGTGTGACCCGTTGCTCAGTGCCTGTCATATTGAAGAGTTCAGTGAATGTTCATTATCATCCTCATCCTCATCGTCATCATCAGTATTGTTAGAATTTATGACCCTGTAGCTGCGTGATCTCTACAGGTTCTTAAGCATAAACAGGGTATGAATAAGTGATTCACTACACAAAAATTGTTGCCAATAAATCTCCGGAGATCATCTTAATCTTTTGATCTTAAAGTACACTTGAGGCTTGGGCACTGTGAATCATTACTTATCTTTCACTATAAGCAAGAGGAGTGTGCCTTGTGAGGAGAGCTGTGATGCCTACACTTTCCTTGTACGATGTCAGCCATGTGGAACTTTCATCTTCTCTTATAAATAACAACTAATACTGATGGAGCACTTTCTCTATGCGAAATAATCCGAGTCTTTATACAGATATTTATGCAACACTACACATTTCTGCCTCCACATATGAGAAAAATGAGAGGTTCAGAGAGACAAAGTGTCTTGTCCATGGTCATATGATCAACATATTTTTAAATAGGGACTAAGCCCATGTTTTATGGGGCCAAGACTAGTGCATTTTCCACTATACATCCTGTCACCGTCACTGGCAGGAACTCTGTCTCAGAATACCCATTGAATTTTCCTCCCCACATAAACCTTCCCACTTCTAAAAGGAAGCATCACTCAGCCTTAAAGTTCCCTAGTTAAATAAGCAATGATCTTGAGCAATGTCAAGTGATATTACTGAGAGCTGATTGTCCTTTTCCTTTTCCTTGCTAAGTTTCGGCAAACAACTTCCACTCCTTCACTTCCTGATGGCAACCTTGCTCACACAGCCTACACCCAGTTTGAGCTCCCCTGATGTATCTCCTTGCAAGAAGAGGAAGACTATGTCAACTTGAGGAACTCGGTGAGAAGGAGGCACAAAATGAGGTTCCGACAGAATATCAAATCCTTTTGTTTGGATGTAAATAAAAGAAAGTGGGTAGTAAGCCAATCAATGAATCCTCAAAAATCAGAGCCAGTTTACTATAGACTGGGAATCCGACCCTTGCTTCTTCCCTCTGGGCCTCAGTTTCCTCTTCTGTAGAATGGGTTGCTGCCGCCTGCCTCTCAGGAGTTATCTTTGCGTTGGAGGAGATCACATTTACATGGCACCAAGAACACGGCTGACCCTCGATGATGCCTGTTTCTCCACCCCTCTGCCTTGCTACGTATTCTCCCAACACACTGTTTGACTTCTCTCAGGCCTCTGGAAACTTTATCCAGCCTGAGGGTCCCTGGATGATGTTAGAAATATCATCTAAGAGCCATCAGATTTGGGATTTGTAGAAAACAAAAGGCTCAGAGAACTAATGTTCCAACTCCTTGGACATATATCTATCTGAGTGTCTCAGCATTCAGTGCAGTGTCCTAAACACAGATGGTGTTAAGAAATGTCAGCTGACTTAGTGATTTACAGTGTAGATGGCTGAGTTTTGAATCATAGTCAGCTCTTCATACTCTTAGCAGGGACTCTCACGGTCACTGTGACATCTATGATATTACCAGCCCAACAGCCTACAAGGGGATTAGGAAAGTATAGGTTCTCTCTATTATAGGGATTTGAAAACAGTCTCTGTGAGGTTAGGTTACTTGTGAAGAGTCACAGAGGTTTCCTTATCAGAATCAGGGATCTTTGCATCTGAATAGGATGTTGATCTTTGGCAAGGAAGAGAGTATCCTTGAGCTTGCCTCCCGGTAGGTAGTGTTTCCCTCAGCCTCAGAATGAACTGTCCCAGTGAGGAGACGAACTTTGGCCAGAGGACAGCACAGTGGGAACCAAACTGGGACAAATGTTTGGGTTCTCTAATTCTTTCCACTGGGTTAATCTCATTCTGCCATGTGTCTTAGACTGAAAAGCAGCAGATGTAGGGCAGGGAGCACTTGGGGCTAATAAAATGAGAGAAATGCTTCAGGTCCTCAAAACTCTGGTAAATTAAGCTCTCTGAGTGATTATGACGAGTGCCCAGGCCCATATTCTGCCTGCCCAAGGGGTATGTCCTAGAGTCTGAGCCTACTGCCCAGGGGGCTCAAAGAAAGCATTCAAAGCTCAGAGCCACTGGGCGGAGCCAAGCTTGTAGCTCAGGTGCCTGGCCACACACAGTGCTCTTTCTAGCACTGCTTCTGACCCAGCTGTTACAGGTCAGTGGATGCTTAAACAGGGGTTAAGAAAAGAGGTAGCTGGGGCTGCCAAGAGGGGCCATGGCTCCAGGACATACTTGACTTCTCTATGGAGCCAGGGATACACTCTAGTGTTGCCCATGGCTATTTTTTTCGTAGGGCACCTTGCCTCTCTAGAGCGTATCTTCAACCCTGCCAAAAGGGGATCTCACTCTAAATTGAGCAGCTGGAGGGGAGTTTGTTGAACTGAGTGAGTTGTAGGAAAGCTCATGTACTTATTTACTTAACAAACATTTAACAGCTACCTGCTTTCTGACAACCTCTGCCCTAAAGTCTGAAAACTCTGTATTGAACTGGACCTGAGGTTTGCCCTTTAGAATCTGCTAAGATTCAGGTCTAAGCACCTGAAATACAAGCCAGAGTTGGGTGGGGTCCTAAGGGAGACAGCAGAATCACACTGTCTGGTCTTGCCTCAGTTCATCCTACAATGCTGGGTGGTGACCTTGGTTAATTTGCTCAATCTCTGTACTCTCAGTTGCCACACACATCTGTCCTTCCTTAGGAGCTACTCTACAAATGAAACGAGACAGTGGCCTTAGAAGTCTTCTGTAGACAAGCTAAGCAAGGACAGATGATGGGTGGTGTTTCATGTCATCTTCTCGGTGATGGTGGGGTCTGAACCTAGGGTTAAACCTGGGGCCTTCATACTCAGCTACATCCCCAGCCCTGTTATATTTTTTATCTTGAGACAGGCTCTCAGTAGCTCACTAAGCTGCCCAGCCTGGGCTTAAACTTGTGGTCCTTCTGCCCCAGCCTCCCAAATTACTGGGATTACAGGTGGGGGCCACTACGCCTGGCTTATTCACATCATCATTAAGAGAGATGCCATTTACTCAACACTTTTCCAGGTATCAGACCAGCATCATGTGCAATTATTCCAGCAGGCCAGATACAGCTATATTATTATCTACATTTTAGAGATGAGAAATGGAGGTTCAGACAGGTAAGGTGTCACAGAAAGCTGTGATGCAGCTGATACCAGAACCAGGTCATTTGGATTTCAGAGTCAATGTCCTTTCTGAGCTTCCTCCTTCCACTTTCCTCTTCACTCTCTCACTCAGCAGTGCATTTCTGGGCCCATTCTCTCTGCCGTGCAAAGCTAACACACACCAGGCCTGGAACCTTCCTCAGGGGCTCACAGCCTTGAGGGAGACCAGCAAGGAGGAGTTATATTTGTAGAATAGCTCCTAAGGAGGGAAGGAGCTCTCCAGAGAGGGTCATTTGGGGACCAGAAGAAAGACCCTGGGAAAAAGGCCACAGGAAGCAGTAGTTCCAGGCAAGGATAGGGAGAAGAATGGGTCTTGTGACACATGTCAGAGAGTTTGGCCTTGTCCTGAGGGTCCTTGAGAGCTGAGTTCATGGGGTCTCAGTTGCCCATCTCTTGTCCTCATGGCTCCTTGTTGGACCTCTGGCTGGCTGGCCATGCCACCGAGGAGTGAGTAGGGACTGGGTCCACAGGATGTGACAGTGCTGAGGCCAACACAGAGATGCCCAAGGGACATGGAGGAGCTGGGCAGAGGCCAGGGCAGGGCCAGGAGCTGGGTAGCACCAGAAACATCACTCAGTAGCTCTGGAGACTCGAGGACAGTCAAAAATCATTCATTCATTTATTCACGCTACTAATGTTTATTGACTGGTTACCCTCAGAAAACTGAACAGACAAAATTCCCTGTCCTCCTGGAGGTCACTGTCAAATAGAGACAGAAAATAAGCATAGCAAGCACATTATGCTTAAATTGAGCAGGCAACAAGTGCGTGGAAAGATCAGGTAAGATGGGGATCTAGCGTGGGGCTGACGAATGGACTGCTTGGCCTGTGATCCGCAGGGGTCAGATGTAGAGGGGGCCCTGTGGAGGACGACCAGGATGTCCTTGAGCAAACCACTCTCTTAGGAAGGCAGAGAGAGCGATAGTCCCTGTTAGTAAGCAACACCTGTGTGGCAGGCACATAGCTACGTGATGTCTACCCTCACCCATGCTGTAAGGTAGGAGTTAACACCTCCACCTTCAGACAAGGAAAATGAAGCTCAGGAAGATCAAGTTACTACTCTAAAGTCACACAGTTAGTGGCAGAGGTGAAATCTGAGCCCAAGCTGTTCTGATGACTCCAACCCATGTTCTGGCAAGGTTTGTGGTCTAGATGGCATTGGCCCTGGCTTCAAAAGCCCGGTAGGCTTTGCAGCATAGAGGAAAGCTTGGGATGGAGAAAGGAACAGAGTATTTCAGACAAAAACAATAGAATACTGAGCAGGAAAGGGGAAGGGGAAGTAATTGTGCCTTCCTGGACTAAAAAGAGTCGCCTTTGTTTCACTTAAAATGAAAAGAGCATGTAGCTGGAGCTACCCCTGGGAAGTTCAATCAGGACCAGTTCTTTAAAAAGAACATTGAATGGCAGGCACAGGCAAGGGCTATGGGAGCAGCCCCTTCCCCTTATCCTCACAAAGCTTCCAACCTAGTAGCTCTCATGGAAATGGCAAAGAAAAACCTGACAATATAAAAGACGCGTCATATTCAACTAAGTGATTTTAGCAGACTTTTGGAGAAAAACAAAATCACAAAACCTGCCAGGCTTCACTTGATGGTGTCTACAAGGGAGTTTTGGAAACAGGTGTGTGGATCAAACTATAATGCTCCCCCCTTAAGTAGCTTTATTTCTCAACAACTGTGCTAAGTCCCTAAGCTCTCAGCATATAGGCAGAGGGAACAGGCCTCGCTGCTCCTTGCAGAGGACAGACAACCCAGTCTGCAGGATCCTGGGGCCCCCACTCAGAGCCCACAGGGAAAGTTGGGCTCCATCCCCTGGGGAGACTTTGGGAAGACCCAAGTGGGCAGAAGGGCTGATGAAGGAAGAATACATCTTAGATCTTGTGCCAACTCCCATCAAGTCTCATCCTCATCTTGACACAGCCCCAGATGAGAAATATTCGGAGGCCTATTAAGATTTGAAGAATGGATCTCAGAGGGCCTCATTCCGCTCCTCATTCCCTATTGGGTTTCATTTGCTTTTCTCTAATCATCTATTGTATGTTGTAGCGTCCAACACAGGACCTCAGCACACAGGAGCCATTGAGAAGCCCACCCGCCCACCTAAGGGCACCTTCAGTCCCCTACAAGCTACCTGCAAGGCTCTACTGGTCTTTGGGCTTCTAATCAAGGTCAGAGAGATAAATAGGGAACTGCAGCCCTAAAACTGGATTCCAAATATGATTCTTCCAGGAGTTTAAAATGAAGTAACATAGCTCTCCACAGTGTATCTTCCCATGTCTCTTGTTTTGAAGACCACTTTCTTTTTCTTTCTCTGAGAAAGAAACTCTTTGTCCAACCTTCATCGGGCAAACCTCCACTCACTAGGAAAGGCCCAGCTGTGATTTACAGGGCTGGGATGAACCTAAAGCCAGGCAGGCACAACGACTCTCTGGTCATGTACTGTATTTCCTGCAGTGAGTGTCCAGAGTAACCATAGAGAGGACAGCAGGTTACAAGGTGGACTTGGGGCCCAAATCAGCAGTCCTCTCCCTATAAACTAAAATGTCTACTTATTACTCCCATGGACTTCCAAATGGTAATATGAACATACACACACCCACACACCCACACACACACACTCACATACCCACACACTCAATCTTCCTAAGCTAAATGATAATCCTCATAGGCTCTAGACTACTAAAAGAAAAGCATTTCTCTAAAGGCATTAATCTGCACAGATTTCCTGCCCACAGGGAGATCCAACTTAATTATACCCCCCCCTTTTTTTCTCAAGCCAGTTGGAATTGAGTTGCTATCACTTGAGACTGAAAAGGTCCTGACCAATACACTGACCTCCCTATGTGGATTAAGCAGCTTTCAGCTGTAAATAAAAGAAATATATCATCGCATAAAACAGTCTGGAAGTAAGATGGTCTCCAGGTGGGTTGATGTAGAGGTTAATTTGTGTCTTCAGGGTTCCCATAGGTTCCCCACTCTGCCTAGAAGCATGATGGTTCCAACAGTTCCAGACATCACACCCATATAGAATCACCATCATGGTGATGACCTCAGGGAGCAGAGGGACCATCTCTCACCATGTCTCTTTCTTTTGGCTAAGGCAAGTTGACCTTCTCCAAGTCCCAGGCAGCATCTCTCATGTTTCCTGGGCCAACCTTAGATCTCATGCCTTTCCTCAATCACTGAGCGGGGCAGAAACAATGGAAGCCAGAAGGAATTTCCCCCAGACCAATCAGGCTTTCCTTTAAGCCCGAGGATGGGGTCAAAGTCCCCCAGACATAGACAGCTGTGGCTGTGTGCCTATGATGGGGCTGCTTCAGTCACATTAGGTTTCAGTTAGAAGGGCCCTGGGCAGGCACTGACAATATGCACAGTGCAGGTCAGTCAGTGGCCTCCCCGGATGAAACATTCCTGACAATATGACCCATGTCAAATTCTTAGGCAGGAAGTTTACTCCCAGGAGTCTCTACTGAAGGATGGCAATCAGCAAAGCCCCCACCCAAACCCTTGTCCAGAAGTGGCCTCTGGGTATTGATGGCCACACTGAAGAACGTCATTCTGACTCAGGTGGGGGTTGTGCCAGAGCCTAGCAGGACTGGAGGCAGAAGCTCCAGGTAGGAAGTCAGGCTGCTGTCACCCAGGAAACCAGGAGACAGCCTGGCTCTGCAGTGGGGGGACATGAGTCATGAGCGTTTTGGGTGAGAAGGCTTTAAACAGAAAGCTGTGCTCTCAGAGGGCAAACTCCTTGCGATTCTCCAAGAGGACATCAGCCCAAGCCCTTCTGTGAGACAAAGCAGGGATACTGGACTTTGGGAAGAAGGGGTGGGAGAACTGGGCCCCGAAGCTGTCCCTGTCATGTGTCCTTTCTGGTGCCAGGTAGGTTGGACAGATGGGACCCTCACCAGAACTGCCCAATGGTTTCCACCCTGCTGACTCACCAGATAGGCGTTGGCAATTGGACAGGTAGTCCGGGATCTGATTCCCGCTGCCCTTCCCCCTTGTTATGATTTGTATCTAGATGTCTCCCAAGCCTCGTGCTGTCACTGGGCTTTTTCAGAGGCGGCCGAATCTGTAGTGCATGACTGATTCATGGTGCAGTGCTAGGGTTAAGTCTGCCAGGGTTCAGGGTGGGGGATGACTAAGTGACCTGCTGGTTGGTTCGGCATCTCCCTTATCCCAGTAGCCTGGACACAAGATAAGGGACAGAAGGAGGCTTGACCTGCCTTTTGCTTGCTTTGTGACCATTTGCTTGCCACGGAGTGTTTCTCCTCTGCGATGCCCACCCGCCAGGCCACCCTGCCATGGAGGCAGCCTGTCATGGACTGAAGCCTCTCCACACTGAGCTCAGTAAACCTCTCCTTTAACTTTGGGTATCTGGTGCTTTGTTTCAGCAACACGAGAAAACTAACTAAGACGCACCCTCCTCCATTCCACTTTCGCTCTCTGCACAGTCTATGCTCTTTTATGCCTTCAAGCCTCTGGCCATTCTGTTTCCTTATTGAACAGGCTGTTTTTGCCCATGATTCCCCAGAACATCACAGTGCAGCCTCTGGAGCCCTGGCCGAGTGGGCAGCTTCCTCCTATTACTCCCACGCAGCTGTAGAGCCATGGGTTCTCCTTCCCATCCGCATGCTGCTCTGTTTGTCTTGCTGTGAGGATTTCAAGGGTTATGACTGTATCCATTCGTCATGGTGACCTCTGCAGGGCCCAGCTGCACGGCTGCTTAGGAAGTGTGGGTAGGAGAGGCAGCAAGAAGGGAGACTCCTCCTGCCTTCTCAGGGCTCAGCTGGCCCATCTGGTAGCCAGTAGGCACACACGGCTATGTAAATTTGAACTTAAATTCAGTTCCTTAGTCACACAGGCTACATTTCAAGGGCTCAGTAGGCACTTGTGACTAGGGGTGCTGATTCGAGGATACAAGAATACAACTTTTCCATCGCGGTAGACTCGTTTTGCTGCTGCAGCTCTCAGGGGTCCAAACGCTCTGCTGCCAGCTCCCTTCCTCTCCACCCGGCGCTCAGCACAAGCACAACGCAGCCTCCCTTCTCTGTCCGGCCCCTCCACCCGCCCCTCTCCAGCCCGCTCTGTCTCATCCCACGGGGCCAGGGGAGTACTCCCCAGGGCCTTCAGTGCTCACAGAGCCTTGCAGGGCATCTCTGGGTATCTCTGATGCTTCAGGACAGTGCTGCAAAGGAAGGGTCTTAAAATTGTCACTTTACAGGTGAGGCAATCAGGGCCCAGAAAAGTGAAGACGCTTGCTCAAGGCCCACAGTTGGCAAGTGTCAGAATCTGCCTCAGACCCCAGACTCTAGGCTCCTTCTTTTCCTCCAGGGCCCTGTGAGCTCTTATTAAAGAGTCATCCGATCTAAGGTGCTCTCCGATTTGACAGCATCCAGGTCCCAAGGAGGACAGAGGAGTTCAGAGGTACACAGAATCTGGCAGGAGATACAGGATTTAAGAGCAGAAGATGGCTTTAAGTGGCAGCCACTTGCTGACTGCATGACCTTGGGCCACACAAGGCTAAGCCTCCTGTGCCCCCAACTCCTCCTGTGTCAACTGGAGCTAGCAGTCTGGTGCACAAGCTGGGGGGTTATGGTGGGAAGCCAGGAGCACTCGGCCCTCTGAAGAGCACCTGTGGAGGCCCTTGTGCTTTGTAGTCCATGAGTGGTCTGGTCAGGCCCAGCAGATTCCTGCATCCCCAGGAGGCCTCCAGCAAGTACCCTCTGATGTGCTAACAGAGGAGGGGTCTGAGGAATGAGGCAGGACACAGACTGCTCCTGGGGAGTGCTGGGCATCACCTGTGCTCCCCAACAGAAAGGTGGGGGGATGGATAGGAAGTAAAGGCTGGTGGGGAAGTCAGGAGGTCAGGTCACTTCTAAAGGAAACATTATTTTGGCACTTGGTGGGCAGGTTAGTTTCCTCTGAGTCTCCACATGCCACTCTGCCATATGGGCCAATAAGACCTCACTGTCTAGCTGGGTGAGGATGAAGTGAGTTGCTATACATGGAAGCCCCAGCCGGGTGGGGTCTGCAGGGGCCCTCAGGAATTGTCTCTTCCTGAATAGAGAGCTTTTCCTGGCAAGGGGGCCCAGAAAAACAGCACAAAAGGGCCTGGGGGGGGGTAGGTCATTGGTAGAGTGTTTGCCTAGCACACATGAGACCCTGGGTTTGATCCCCAGCAACACACACACACGCACACACACACACACACACACACACACACACACATGCTAGAACTTTCTAAAGACAAATTTCTGTAAGCCAGGCCCTGGGTACAAGAGACTTCGGGTGCATATTCCACCCTAACACAAGGACCACCCCACAGCCCTGGGCCCTGATCCCTGGGCTTGGTGGAGAAGTTCTGGACACAAATCCAGAGTCCTGACTTCTTTCCCTCTTTATTGCAAGAGGGCTGCATACCCTTAGGTTTCTTCTCCCTCCTCCCTGCTTAGCTTCAGGTTCTCCATCTGTGAGATCGGAGTGCTGAAAGTCAGACACTTGGGCTTTTTCTCACTCTAACATTCTGACATTGTGCAGACAGTAGCAGGGAATCAGAGGAGGGAAACTGCCTTCAATAGGAACAGAACCCTGTATTCCTCCATCCCTTAATAACCACTAATTAGTTAATCTCCATAGCAGCAGGGTAAGTTATCAGGTATCATTAGCCCCAGTTTACAAGTGGGAGGCTGAAGGAGAGAGGGATTGGCCTCAGGCTCAGGGCAGGGATGGATCAGTGAATACCCGGCAGTAGACAGGACAAATTGCTTTAAGACTGGGGGAGGGAGGCCTTGAAGGAAGGAACCATGTAGGAAGCACTTCTGATCTTCATTATTTTGAAGTCCTTTTAAGGGCACCAGAGCCAGTTCTCTCAGTGCACGGGTGAGTGGATGGAGAAGGGGAAGGACTAGCCCAAGATCACACAGCAAGAATTATAGATCACAGTTCCATGGGTTCTCAGCTGAGGCTGCCCTGGTGGCTCATGAGAGCTGATCTTCCTCTGAGGCCCACCCTAAATTCCTAGAGAAAGTAGCCAGCTGTAAACCCCCAGGGATTAAGCGTGTACTAATGGCCTGTGACAAAAGCAGCAGGATAAACTCCCTGCTCTGCAGACTAAACAAGGCTCAAGAAGCCCAGTCAAACAAAAGCCAGGGTTTTGTGCTGGCCCAACTGGTGGGCTAGAAGCAGCCCAGCCCCTTGGGAGGCCATGGATTGGAATCCCCTCTGGTGGGCTTTCTGCCCTTTGCCACTGAAGGCTAGACAAAGGCATGTCTACAACTTATGTCCTCACTTAGTGATCATTCTTGCTTTGTGGTACAGAATGCACTTCCCTCGCATGGCCCTGGGAGGAAGACACTGAGGTTAAGAGAGAGGACAGAAATGCTCTTCCTGAGTCACACGGCAACTCAAGCAGGAGAAGGGCACCCCGGACCCGACTCCCACTTCTCCAAGCCTTCCAAATTCTTCCGTAATTAGTGCTGAGTGACACGCGAAGAACAGAACGGATGGAAATAGGATACAGCAATCTCCCCTTATCCACAGGGGACGCATTCCAAGACCCCGGCGGGTACCTGAAATCACAGATAATACCTAGCCTTGTGTATCTATGTAGAAGGGCCTTGGGCCTGGAAGAGCTGGGGAGAGCGCAGGGATGAGAGCTGAGGCAGTGCTGGGAGCATGTGGGCACTGCAAGGAGCAGCATCACACCCCTCTTCACTAGCGGTGACACAGAAAAGTGTGGGAAGTCAAATTCTCTCGCCTAGTTTCACGTACAAGATCTGGAGTTACAGGCACCCTCCCATCACTGACCAGATTCAAGATCGGTCTCCAACCAGTTGCATGTCAAAGGCCCCTCACTACAGCTCTAACGTGCAGGGATTATTCTGGCCATTTCAGAATCCAGCTCTCTTTCTATGTTGTATAACTCATTTCTGAGAAATGAGAATGATTTGGCTTCAGGCCTAGGACCTTTTCTCACCTCTCGTCACCTGGTTCCCAGCAAGCACAAGAAGGGATCTGCCTTGAGGGGATTAAGGTGAGACTATTCTCTACCAGACCTGGGGCTATAATATGATGCATGAGATTACTAACCTGTCCCTGCTTACCCGTCTGCATGTCAAGTTTAAGCTCCTGGAAGATTATGCATAACAGTAGTTGGAATCTTTAAAAACAGAAACGCTATTGCTAGGATTGGAGGTGTGGGACATCCTTGCCTTTCATACCAAGGTTTCTGATGTTTTCCACTGACTTCTTTCCACTAAGCCCCACATCTCAAAGGTTATACCACCTCCTTAAGTGCACCATGCATAAGGCCACATCTTTAACATATGGGCCTTTAGGAAACCTTCCTGGTCACTGTAGCAAACTGGGAAATACAAATCAAAACCATATGAGATGTGACCTCACACCTGTGGTTCTTATCAACAATCAAAAGATAGCAAGTGTTGATGAGGATGTAAAGAAAATGAACCTTGTACACTGTTGATATGAATATAAATTGATACAGCCACTATGGAAAACAGTATGGAGTTTTCTCTAAAAATTAAAACTAAAACTGATCTAAAAATCCCGCTTCTGCAAATAAAGTTAAAGGAGTATGTCAAAATGAGATCTGCATCACTGTGTTATTCACAATAGCCAAGACACAGAAATAACCTAAGTGTCTTCTCAGATTAATGGATAAAGAAAACGTTAGGCTGGTAATATAGCTCAGCAGCAGAGTACCTGCCTGACAAGTGCAAGGTCCTGAGTTCAATTCTCTGTACCAAAAAGAAAAAAAAGGAAAGAAAATGTAGTACACACACACACACACACACACACACACACACACACACACTTTAGTTGAAACATTTAGGAAGAATTAGATAACATACATAGAAAACTCATCAAAGAAATTATTAACTCCAGGGAAAATGAAAGAGTACCAAAAAAAGAGACATGGTATTTTGTTTGGCTTATCATGGAGCAATATTTACATAGTCATGTTAATGCCAATGCTGGATACCAATTTAAGCTAAAACTGTAATAAGATAGTGATAGGATAAAAGGAGAGAGAGTTGGCAATTGTTAACTAAGAGCATTAAACCTTCCTTTATAAACATTGGAAATTGGTAGATACTGTCTAAAATTATAAAGCAAGAAACAACTGTGTAAACATATCGTTTAGAAGTGCGCATACAGTAAGTCTGTGGGCTTATGAACATTCCAGTTGCAAACTTTCATGTAAACAAACAGACCTAGCATTATGCGAACATTCATAGATGTGAACACATTGCGGGAGTAGCTTATCTGCTGCGTCTGCTGGACACTGTGTGCTTACTGCACAGTGCAATAGTGCACAGTAGGACAGGATAGTCGGGGACTTACTGTATTTGCATGTGTTTGGCTTTACTGTGCTTTAGTTGTATATTTGTGTAAGAGTGTATAAGACTCACTTTGTCAGATTTACGGATGAATCTGTCATATGAACTGTTCTCCTAGGATGGAATTCGTTCATAAGTCAGGGACTTACTGTATAAGTATCAGAAGAAACAGTTAAAAAGAGTGGGAAATGGCTTGTGGGGTAACGCTGAGGGGTAAAAAAGACCGAGGAGAGTTATTTTTCATAAGTAAAACTTTTAGTATGATTTGATTTTTCAAACTGTTTATGTATCTTAGCTTAAAATAAAAATTAATTTAGAAATAAAGCATGAGGCAGACGACCGCTTCAAGGAGGCTGGAACTTCGTATCGAGATTTAGCCAAGAGTGGAGCTGGAGCTCTGTTAATAGAGCACTCCCTCCCTGTCCATCAGAAATAGTTAAGCTGACACTATTCGCTCAACTTATCAGAAATAAGGTAGAGCATTCCAGCTCTGGCTGGGAAATTAGGCTGAAGAAACCTTCCCACCCTTTCCACTTCTAAGACCTCTTCCAAGTCTATGCATCTGGAAGCTAGAATGTTACTGTCATTATCTCCTAAGCAATTTATCTGTGCATTTGAACAAGCATTTGCTCAGTACTTACTTTATTGCCAGTGCTGAACTAGGTCTTGGGTTGGAGATGGGGCTGTAAAGATAGACAAAGCGTTCGCCTACAAGACTGGGAAGCTTGTGTGATTCAAACTCTCATTATACAGAGGAGAAAACCGAGGCTACAAGTAGAAGAAACACCTTGGAATATCACACAGTGTGAGTGGCACAGTGAGGATGATACCCAAATCTTCAGGTTCCCACACCAATCTTCTTTACCTTACCACCCCCCTCATTCGAGCACCCCCTTGGAAACAGCTTTATGAGAAATGAGGCTCATTCTTTATGGTATTTCCCTAAAGTCATGCAAACATCATTGTGCAATGAATCTTATTATTTTAACTATAGCGAAGTTTGGCCTCTTGGCTATCTGCTTCAGAAGGGCAGGTGGTGAGCCTTTTGAAGACCACCAGTCAAAGTTCACTGAACTCAAAGCTCCAGGCCATTCACCAGAAAGACCTAAAACAACAGGAATAAAACTAATTGGCAGTGCTCTCGTGAGATGTGTGAGCATTTTCAGGTAAAGAGTTACCTCCCGTGTCATGGTCCAAATCCCAAATCATTTTGTGGAATTTATTATTGTTTCAACACTGTAAGAGAGCCAATATCTGCATGCACCAACATCTCTTTGTAGTATCATTTCCTGGATCCTCTTCCTGCTTGATCTGATAGGCCTCTCTTTGTTACCTGGAAAAGACCCCATCAGCTCACTGGACTACCATTTCTTATCCTCACCTTCCTGATTTTTTGAAAATAAGCATCATTGCCAAGCATGGTGATGCACACCTGTAGTCCCAGCACTCAGCAGGCTGAGGCAGAAGGATCGCCATTGAGTTGGAGGCCAGCCTGCACTACAGAGTGAGACCCTGCCTCAAAAAAATTAAAAATTAAAATAAAATAAAACAAGCATCCCTGTGAGTATTAGACTAGACCAGTGATTCTCAAGCGAGGTGATTTTGCACCCATACCTTGAGGATATTTGGCAATTTCTGAGGACATTTTTGGTTGTCCCAGCTTGGGCAGGTGAAACTGGCAGAGACGAGACCAGAGCTGCAGACGAGCAACCTGCAATGCACAGAGCAGTCCCTCGCAACTCAGAACTACTTGGTCCAAAATATCAACAGTGCTGCTGCTGAGGAAGCCTGGGCTTCAAGTGAAAGGACCCTAATTCCAGCTTGCTTAAGCGAACAGAAAAGAAAAGGGGAGAAGAGAAGGGAGGAGAAGAGAAAAGAAAGAAGAAAGGGACCCAGGTGTGGGGGCGTATACCTGTAATTCCTACGCTGTAATTCCAAACACAGAAGAACTTCAAGTTGGAATCCAGCATGGACAACTTTGTGACTCAGGGATACTCTGTCACAAAATAAAAAAGGCTAGAGATGTTCAGTGTAAAAACCCTGGGTGCTATCTCCAGTACTGCCAAAATAATCAAACAAACAAACAAACGGAAGAACAAGGTAGTTGTTAAATATATATACCATTGCTTAAAAATAAAAGCTAGAGCTAATATGAGAAGGGAAAACTGACAACTTAGAACAGAATAGGGGAAAATCTGAAGCAATCTTGCGTTGAGTTTTACACATACAAAATTAGCAAAGACACTCAATGATAATTGTCTCTGCCACTGAGCTGCAGAAATATATGCACCGTACTGATATGCACAATACATTCCTGTACCAATAGAAACTGTTCACTGCTTTGGGGGAAACGAATTGATAATTTCCATCAAGATCCAAATGTCTCTTCTGCTCTTGAAAATTGATATTAAGCGAAGAATTCAGCAAAATAAAAAGGATTTGTGTACAAAAATATACAGCATTATTTGTAGATAATAAAAATGCAAGTGACAGTAAGGAAACAGTTGGATAAAGCAGGCTGCACCCATTCTTGAAATATTTTATTTTGTCTTTTTGAGACAGAGTCTCACTATGCAGTTCAGGCTGGCCTTGAGCTCACTTTGTAGCCCAGGCTGGTCTCAAACTTGCGATGATCTCCCTGCTTCAGCCTCATGAGCACTGGGATTATAGGCATGAACCACCACACCCGGCTTTGTATGAAATATTTTATAGCCATTCAAAGCTATCATTATGGGCACATGGCAATAGCAGTGTTAGTGCATCCACAAAACCCTGTGAGTCCTATGAAGCTGTTTCTTCAGGATCAGGGAATGGCCTAGATCTCAAAACCAAACCCTGATCAGATGTTTAAACAGGTCAAGACCAAGCTCTCTGAGGTGTTCTCAATTCAGGTGTTCATCTTAAGCCAGTGCTTGTGAGATACCACACAGCAGTGAGTTGGCAGGAGGCGGCAGTGAGCACTCCAACATCGCAGAAGCCTGGTAATGTACTGTTGGCCTTGTTCACAATGGAGATGTCCACAGTGTGTTGGCCTTGAGGGAAACTGTGGACACCTAGAGCATGGCTGTGTCTTCTGTAGCCAACTCCCAGCCAGAACTAAGGGTGGCCAGACCCTTGTACATTCCAAGGTGCTGGGAGGGTCTTTGACTTTATGCCCCATGTAACTGTAAGATCTCAGTGCCCTTTACCCCCATACCACCCACTGTTCATATGCTTGTGCGCTACCTTCCCCCTTGAAACTGAGGCAGCCCAGGGACTCATTGATAATCAACAGAATATGGCAGAAATGATGCTCTATGACTTTTGAGGCTTCTGGCTGCTTCTGTCTGAGTCTCTTGAAATGTCCTCTGGGAGCTCTGAGCTTCCACGTAAGAAGCCTGCCATGCCAAAGCCACGTGTAGGTACCTCCATGGCAGCTCCAGCAAAGCTCAGCCTTCCTGCCTTTCCCACTATGGCACTGGGCATAACCAGCACACTCCTTTGGAGGATGCCTGAGAATAAATTTATCATTCTAAAAAGTACATAAGCAAAGATAAAGAACCCAGGGTTTATTCCACCTTTTGCTTATGACCTGTACGTTAGAGTAACCAAGTAGTAAATGAGGTCAACCTCTTCCTTACAGGTAATAGAGGAAGAAGGGGACTAATGGCACTGTATCTTTTACTGTGATATTTTAAAAATTTAAACATTTGCCATATTTTTTATTATACCTAATATACTTTATAATTTTAAAAAAGCAAAACCAAATATCTCTAGCAAAAACAAACAAACAAAAATAGAAACCAGATGGGGCGGAGAGCTGTTTTGGGGAAGCATCTCTGTGTCTCTGTGTGTTCCAAGTACAATAACGCCCTCCTTGCCCTCTCCCCCTCTTGCCAAATCCCCTTGCACTTATCGGACTAGAAACCTAAAGAGGCATCTGAAGTCACATTTTAAGGATGCATAATGGAGGGGAGTCTGGAAAAGGAATGAAATTATCAGGGAGGATTATACTGTCACCACTCGACACAATGGGGATTGCAGCTTTTAACTGCCTTAAACAAGTCTTACTTCATACCAGAGCTTCAACTTAAACAAGGCGTCTCCAGGGGAAGTCGATCTTGCCCAAGAGATCAAATCTTTCTTCCTGGCTGGGTCTCTGAGTGCAGGCTCCCTGTCTACATAGCAAGAGGATGGATATGGCTCTTAGAATGCACTTGAAATTCTTTTTCCTCTTCGTGGTGTTTTGTAGCCAAGTGTCTTAAAAGGCTCAGAGATGAAGACGCCTTTGGATAAGTGGGTCATCTATCTCCAAGAGGCTGGGATCCCAGGAAAGTGATTGCCTTTGTGAGTCTCTGTTCCCCCCAGAGGCAATGAGAAACAGTAAACCCCAGGGTTAGCCAGGGTCTCTGAACACAGATGGTTTTGTACTCACCAGTTCAGGTTATATAATTTCTCTGTGCCTTTCCTATTTATCCCCTGTGTATAACGTAGGGATGATAATTTTCAGCTCACATTGTTGTTGAGTATGTAAAGTGCTCAGTATGGTACCTGGCATAGTCAACTCTCAGTAAATAGTCAACTCTCAGTAAATATTTATTTTTTTCATAAAATGCACATCAGAGGTAATGAGCACTAAGGGTCTTTCTAACTTTAATATGGGTTTACTTATTTAAGTTCTATACCAGGGGCTGGTTCTAAGGTGGAGGGATACCTGGTGTAGGAGTTAGGGGTTAATCTCATCATGCCAGAATTAAACTCATCGTGCCAACACTGTACTTGAAAATCCCTCCACCAACAGTCATTCTCCCATTCTGAGGTATTGTCTAGTGGAGGTGCCAGGGTAGTGGCATGATCTAGCCAATGGAGTGATGGTGACCAAGAGATCTCTCAGGATGCGGTATCTCGCCTCTTCTAGGAAACTGCAAAATTCTGCTCCAATCACAGAAAAGCTATGCTCCTTTTGTTACCTCTGAGCCTCTGGATGAAAAATTTGAGAGCAGCTCTGCAGTCACCATCCATCAAGTTCACAACGGCCACAGGATGGTCATTGCCCAGCGACCAGGAAAAGCGACTACTTTGGTAAGTTCTCCGTACATCCTCCTATTCTCATTGCTCTACACAAATGGTTTGAGTACCTGCCAAAAACAAAGGGCAGGGGTGCCACTCAGCAATCATGTGTGCCTAGTGTGAATAAGGCCCTGGATTCCATCCCAGGCACTGCAAACAAAACAGAACAAAACACCATAGTGACATGCTGTAAAGTTGTCTTCTTCTCAGGACTATACAAACATGGACCCTGGCAACTGTAAAATATGCTCAACAAGGCCATAGAAAGGGCCAGACTTGGGTTATGGAACATCTAGCAGGAGAATAATCCTCCTATCTTCTTGGGAGATGATATTGAACCTGGACCTTGGAAAACAAGAAAGTTGTGGGACAAAATGTTAGAGAAAAGGGTGAAGAGAAAGCATGAAGCACAGTCTGGAGGCGGGAAAGATGGGCTGAGAAATGTCAGGTAGTTCTTATGGCTAGTTGAAGGGGAGGTAAACCTGGAGAGGTCAACAGGGCAGGTAGAGAAAGGCCTGAGGGCCAGGCCAAGGAGTATGGACTTGATTGTGTAGGAAGCAGAGAGCCAAGGGGCTGGCAATGGGCTTGGGAAGGGCCCACACTAGGTGTGAATCTGATCTCCCCATCCCTGCCGCACATCTTTTCATGGGACACTGCACAGCAACCTCCTTGACTGGAAAGCACCAACTCCAAATCTTCAGTCCCAGGTCAATTCCCTCTAGGGTAGCTTCTGTAACAAATGTAGGGGTGAGAAAGGCAAGCCTCTGGGTTTCTGTACACATTTGCCTTTCACCTTTGGAGAAGCCACTCTAAGGTGGAGTGAGAGTATGGGAAGAGATGAAGGCTAAACGCAAGAGAGATTAACTGGTGGTAAGATGGCAAGCTGAAATCCATGCGAGTTCTCTGCCACAGATACCTAGAAATGCTGGGTATTTTCTGGTTTGGTTTGGCATTGTAATCATTTTAAATATACAGCTGAGCTTACAGGAAACTGAGGGCATTTCCTACATCAAAACAAAAGGAGAGATGAAAACTGGGACAGGCGGAAGCCTGCAGCAGCCTCACAGAGTTGGCAGCAGGAGGCTTCTGGGCAGCGATGGAGCTGGGGGCTTGCCCCACAGACAGGAGGGAAACCTGGTCAGGACTGGGCTGGAAGAGCCCTGAGATTCTCTCTCTAGTCCCTGGCTGCCGTCTGATCACAATGATTGGAAAAGCCATGAATACTTTGTCTGGAGAAACACAGCAGGACAGAAAGAGCCCCTGGCCTGGCTCTGCCTCCAATCTCTCGTATTTCTTCTCTTCTGTTAGTCTTAATTTTTCTTCTTTTACTTGGACACAATGTCACCACAACTGACCTCACAAAGCTGCTGCAAGAATTCATCCACTCATTTACCAAACCCCTGCCTCTGTGGAGCTCGCATTCAGTGAGGAAGGAGATAATAAATAAAACAATATGGAAACAAAGTGGTAGAGACAAGCGTTAGGTGGAGAGGAGGGGCTTCTCCCCACCCTTGCCTGGGAGAACTGGCAGGCTCTGAGGGAATGTGGTGTGTGAGCTGACTCTTGAGGGGCCGGGAGGAACTGCTCGCAAGAAGGTGAGGAGGACATTCCAGGAATGAGCAAAGCCTCAAGTCCAGAGCACTACAGCTTGTAGCAGGAGTTGCATGTGGCACAGTATGACTGGGCAATGAATCGCAGGTGGGATATGGTGAGAGAAAAGGGCCAGCAGGGACATAGCCCACATGAGTAAAAAAAGAGGCCTTGGTTGGGCTCACATGGAAGTGACGTGAATTGCAGAGAAATTCTTCTCTTGAAAAATTCACAGTCCTCTTCCCACCACCATGATGCCTGGGCATACCATCAGAATAGCAGTCACGCTACCACTTTGGCTTAACCTAGGCTCCCCAGAAAAAACAGCCTGAGGTACAAGGCTGGGGGTTGCTCTTTTATTAGGGAGCAGCAGTATGGGACAAGGGGAGTGAAACAGGGATGAGGAAGAACGCAAACAAGGGTGTGTCACAGAGAGGGCCACTGCTAAATGCACCTCACTATTCAATCTCATGGAAATATCCTCTGAGAAGCCATGTAATTTGTGTCTCAGGTAGGTGAACCAACCACACTGGTTTTCTCAAAATGGAGAGATTTCTTTGGACATGGAACTTACATTGCCAAACATAGGAAAGTTCTAGGCAAATCAGGATGTATTGTTCACCCTAGTCTCAGGATCATTGGATTTGAAGGAAATTCACACTTGCTGGTCTCAGTTGCTTTATAAATGGGACATACAGGAAGGGGTGTGGAAAAATTAAAGTGTGGCATGAATATTGTTGTAAGAAGTAGAAGGACAGATAAAAATATTGACGTGTGCCATTAGGAGCCTGGCTGACGTTGAAAACCTGAAGTTGTTGCTACATGGCATTCATGTCTCCCTCCTTGCTCCCCTCCCTCCTCCCTCCCTCCCTTCCTTCCTTCCTTCTTTCCTTCCTTCCTTCCTTCCTTCCTTCCTTC
>PVLD010005803.1:0-25830 GCA_004027595.1 Dinomys branickii | reverse complement strand
GATCTTGTGTTCCACTACAGCTTCCACTACTCTGGGCTGATGCTGATCCCTAAGTTTCTAAACTTAGTCCAAGTCTTTCTGTGGGCTTCAGACTTACACATACCCAATAGGCACCACCATTTCAGCATCTCCAAGCCACACTCACCATCTTCATCCCCAAGCCTGTGCCAGCACGAAAATTGATCCCCTGGACAGTCTGTACAGGAGGGTAACAGGTTGCCTCTCAATATCTACTTTCTTGCTTGATTCTAAAAGCTCTGTCTCCAAAAGCTTCTCTTTGAGGTCTTGAGATTTTCAGGTACTACATGTGGGTTGATCTGGAAGGAAAGAATTCCAAGCCTTCAGGCTGAAAAATGTTGAAAAAATGGAAAAGCCTTCAGGTTGGAAAAAGTCTGTGATAAACAGACAGAAAGAAGGCCAGAGTAACTGAGCTTAGATGAGGAAGGGAGTGACTTGAAAAGAAGCTGGAAACAGATAGAAGTAGACAGAAGCTAGGTAACAGAGAGACTCGTAGACCAGGTGAAGGAATTCAGACTTTGTTCTTGCTCCATAGAAAAGCCACTTAAGAGTTTTAAGCAGAGGAGTTGGTATAACAGGGTGCTCCAGAGAAACAGATCCATTAGGTTATAAAGAGATACATAGATTTATTATGAAGGATTGGCTCTTGTGATTTTGGATGCTGCAAAGTCCTGGCACTGTTCTCTGCTGCTAGAAGTGCAGGAAAGTTACCGGTATAGTTCCAGTCCAAGCCTGAAGGTCAGGAGAGCCAGCTAAGCTCCAGCCTAAACCCAGAGGTCCAAGAACCAGGAGAATCAATGTCCTAAAGGAGGAGAAAATGGATGTCCCAGGCCCAAAAGGGAAGAGAAATTTACCCTTTTCCACTTTTTTTTTCCCACTTAGGCCCTTAATGCACTGGATGATGCATATCCACATTGGTGAGGGTGGATCTTTTTTACCTACTGATTTTACAGATACCTAGAAATGCTAGGTATCTAATACTAATTTTACAAATACCTAGAAAGAATGTTTGCTGGGCATCCCTTAGCCCAGTCAAGCTGACACATAAAGTTAACCATCACAGTTGGTGTGATCTAATTAACATTTTTAATAATCATTCTGGCCCTGAGTAGACAATGGGAAGTAGGGCAACAGGACAGAGAGCATTAAGAGCTGCTTCATAATATAGGTGAGAGCTGCCACTGGGCGGGACTAAGGTATGAGAGTGATAATGAAGAGAATCTTCAGATTCCTGATCAGTCCTAGGGGGCTGTATTAGTCAGCTTTCCTGCTGCTAGACACAGTGCCTGACACCCCCAACTTAAGAGGAGGACACGTTAATTTAGCTTCCAGTTTTATGGGATTCAGTCCTCGTCCAGCAGGCTCTAAGGCTTCAGGAACATCACGGTACATGAGCATGGTAGAACAAAGATACTTAGTGCCAGCTGAAAAACAGCAGTGGAACAGCATCAGACAAGAAGAGGAAAGAGACCAGACACCTCCGTGCCCCACGCAGACACACCTAGAAGTATGCTCCACCAGTTCCCAGGGTGGCTCCCAAGCCAACTGAGTTGGCACAGTCAAGTTTCACAGTCACAGGGATGTCAGACAGAATTTGAGGGTGTTAGGTAAGGAAATCAAGAAATCAAAGATAATCTCAAGATTTTAGGCCAGATCATATCTGTACATAAAAGTTATTTACTTGGTCAGTGGGAAGGTAGGATTTGGAACAGGCCTGAGGCACATTTGACATCCAAGAGGAGATATCAAATATGAGTTTGGGTATATGTGAATTTGAAGTTTTGAGAGGCAGACAGAGCTGGAGTTGGAGTTTTCAGAGGTGCTGATTCAGAGATAATATTTGAAGCCTTAGACTAGAAGAGGTTACAAGGGGAGAAAATGGAGCTACAGAAGAGCTGTGGCCAAGACCTGGAGCTCTCTGACACTTAAGTCAAGCAGCTAATGAGGCAGCCAGCTAAAGAGAACACAAAGAGGTAATTAAAAAGATATGATATTGCAGAAGTCAAGAGTAAAAAGCAGCTCAAGAAGGATGTGGTCAACTGTATCAAACGCTTCTAGAAATCAAGGAAGGACAGAGAAGTGAGGAAGTGGCCGAGGGAGGTCATCGGGGACCTTGTGAGCCCCACACAGTTGTGGAGCGCTCGGCAGAGAATCAGAGGCGAGGAAATAGCCACAGATGACAACTCTGTGGAAAAGATTACTGTGAAGGACAGTGGAGAAAAGGGACAGCAGCTGCAGGAAGACACAGGTTTAAAGAAACGCTCTGCAAACACTGGACATACTATGTACTGTGTTACTGCACTCTACCACCTCCATAGACAAAAACGTATACCACATTTTGTTGGCAATGACCTAAGTGGAGAGAAAGAAACGAGATATAGCAGAGACTGCAGAAGAATTACAGAAACAAAGTCCTGTGACAAAGCAAGAGGCCAGAGGATCTGGCTCACAAGTGAAGTGGTAAGTTTTCATAAAAAGCAGAATGAATCATGCCTCTTCCACAGAAATACAAAGGCAGGCAGGAAACATAAACACAAATTCCACTAAAGTTGGGACATGGTGGGAATATAAGGATCTTTCTGTCCCATTGCCTCCATTTTTCCCGTGAAACCTAACATGAGGATGGGATAGTCAGTGGTGATGGTTCCCGGTGAGTAAGGGAAGAAGGGAGTAAAGATGGAAGCGATAGCTCTGGTGGTGGGAAGTGAGCAGAGAGAGAAGGGCGGCAGCATTGCCAGACAGTACTGAGCACTCACTTAAAATCTGTCCAAGCTGAGTGTGGTGGTGCACACCTATAACCCCAGCACTCAGGAGGCTGAGGCAGGAGGACTGCTGTGAGTTCGAGGCCAACCTGGGCTACAAAATGAGTTCAAGGCCAGCCTGAACTGCATAGTGAAACTCTGTCTCATAAGACTATATATATATGCATATTTTAAGCAAATGAGAATACTTAAAGGAAGCAGGAAGATAGTACAAAAAAGTTTAAAGAAATAATTACCAATGACCACATATTATATGATTTCTTTACTTGAAATAGCTAAAATAGGCAAATATGAAAGGCAGAAAACAGTATCATCTGGAGAGATGTAAGGAGGAGTTGGGGGATTGAAAACTGATGGCAAAAAAGAACAGAATTTTTCTTTGTAACAAAAATGTTTTAAAATGTAACAAAAATGTTTTAAAACTGCTTTTGGTGATGCTGGGCATAGTGGTGCATGCTTGTGATCCCAGCACTTGGGAGGCTGAAGCAGAAGGATGGCCCTAGTTCGAGGCCAGCCTGGGCTACAAAGTGAGTTCAAGGCCAGGCTGAACTGCACAGCAAAACCCTATCACCAAAAGACAAAAAAAAATTATTTTGATGATGTACACACATCATGTGCATGTATAATAATATAATTTGGATACTTTTAAAAGATGAATCATGTGCTATGTACATTATTTCAGTAAGTATGTTTAAGATTTTATTGAAACATTGTGTTACTTCATTAATATATTCTCATGTATCAGTTAAAAATAAATGTAACAACTTAGAATTCCCAATTATGTTGCAAAGTATAAATGCAGAGATCCAAGAAGCCCAATGAATCCAAAAGAGGAGAAATATGAATAAAACTACACCAAGCCACATCATAACAAATGATAAAGAGAAATTCTACAAAGCAATCAGAGAAAGAAACACATTATGTACAGTGGAAAACAGACGACAGCAGATTTGGAGCCCTGCAAACTAGATGAGAATAGGGCACAATGTTTAATCCTACATTAAATATTGGCAGCCTAGCATTGTACACAGGGTGAAACTCTTTCAAAAACAAAAGCAATGAAAGGATCCATCACTTTACACCCAATAGGGTAGCTATTATTTAAAAAATGGAAAATAACTGTAGCAAGGAAATGGAGGAACTAGAACCTCTGTGCCTTACTTATGCAAGTATAAAGTGAAGCAGCTGCTGTAGGAAGTCTGGCAGCTTTTCAAAAAGTTAACCATGAAGTTATCATATGATCAAGTAATCTAGGTATATACCCCAAATAACTGAAAATAGGTAATTAAAGAAAAGCCTATACACGAATATTCATAGCAGCACTCTTCACAATAGATATATGCAGAAAAATGTCTATCAAGGAATAAACAAAATGTGGTATTATTCAGACACAAAAAGGAATGAAGCATTGAATTGCACTACAACATGAATGAACCTGGAAAGTATTAGGCTAAGAGCAAGAAGCCAGTCTATACATTGTATAATTCCATTTATTCTTTGTGCCATTTCCCGTGATGAAGTATCCAGAACATGCAAATGCAGAGATGACAGGAAGAATCGTGGCTGCTAAAGGCCGAGTGAGAAGGAAGTGGGGAGTGACTTCTTCCCAAGTATGGACTTTCCTTTAGAGATGATGAGGAGTTAAACGGAACTATACTCAAACAATAACTGTGAATGTACTAATTTTTGAAGTGTGCACTTTAAAATTATTAAAATGGTAAATTTTACATTTTATGTACTTTATCACAATTTGTTAAACTACAGTGAGCTATATCTATTAAATTGATTAAATAAAAAAGGAAATCTGGTCATACTAAGCATTGGCAAAGATTTGGAGAAACTAGAACTCCCACCATATACCAATGATGGGAATGTATGGTACACCCACACTGAAAAAAGTTTGGCAGTTTTTGTAAAAGTTAATCACACACCACCTACCGTGTGATGCAGTCATTCCTACCATAGGATCCCAAGGGAAATTAAAGCACGTATCCACAAAGCCTTGTCCACAAATGTTCACAAGCAACTGTATTATAAATGCTAACACTTAGAAACAACCAAAGTTCATTAACAGAGAAGTGGGTAAAGAAACTGTGGTATATTCATACAATGAAATGAAACTCAGCAATGTAAAAAAAATGAGCTATTTTCACAGGCAATAATCTGGATTACTCTGAAAGAATTAGAGTGAATTAGAAGCCAGAAAAAAATGAGTTAGACATTGTGCAATTTTATTTACATAAACTTTTAGCAAATACAAATCAAGCTATGGTGGCCAAAGCAGATCAATGTTTACTTAGTGATTTTGTGAGGATCATGGGAAGGGATGAAGGAGGTATTTCAAAGGGACCTAGAAAACTTTTGTGGGTAATGGACAGATTCACTACCACAACTGTGGCAATGACTTCACATATATACTAAAATAGTCTATCAAACCGTATAACTTACATATGGGGAGTTTGTTATGCCAATTACATCTCAACGAAGTGCTTTAGAACACTTTTAAAACTATGAAAAAAGGTATTGAGGGAAGATGATGTAAATCAAATCTAACTTTTACTAAATTGTAGGTATGAATTTTTGTCTTTATTTAAATCTTGCTCCAAACCATGAAAGTTGCATTTTATGAACTTTCTAACACTCACTGCATAGTGCTCTTCACTGTTTTGGTCAGACTAGGCTGGATGAAGCTATAACAACAGCCCAAATCTGACTGGCTTCATGCATCAAAATTTACTTTTACGTTCACAGTCCAAAACAGCTCCAGTGTCCTGGGGTGTGCGGCCTACTTGTTCTCATAAAGGACAACACAAGCGGACATCAGCAGCAGCACCAGTTGGGCACCAGCAGTTTAATGACCCACCCGACAGTGACAAATATTTCTCACTACATTTACTAGCCCCAAGTAATACCACCATGCTCTACTTCAAGAGGACAGGGGAGTATATCATCCATGTACCCAGAAGCAGAGAGGTATTGGATATGGGTGACCATTAATCATCTACCAAAACTACCCAAGATCCTAAAAAGTATTTCCACACCACATACTGTAAGCAGGTTGAAGCAGAATATTCTCAAATAATGTGAACCATCCCATGAAACAGAGTCCACTCAGGAGGTGAGATCTGCAGTTGCAGCCATGCTCACAAGTTCCCTGTTGTAGCAATACATTCCCTGTATGGACAGCCAAAATTTCAGATAACCTGGAAACATCTTGGTGGGAACACTATTTGATTTTTAGAAAATCTCTTCCCTGCGTGGGTATCAGCTATTATCTACTTGTGATGCATACCATCAAAGGCCTGCACATTGGTTCACACATTGTTGGTCCCCCACACTCAAACTCACCTACTTTTAAGGGGTCTAAACAAGTTGCTATGGCAACATAGAAGAGAGAACAATGATTTTTTTAAGAAAATGTTTTAAACTTAGACCTAGCAAGTGTGTGTGTCATGGGAAGGGGGTGGGTGATGATACAGATCTATATCCCTATGTTGCCAGCTTAGCAATTGTGCTCCTAAGTAGGCAAATCCCTTCACCCGAGCCTCAGTTTCTTCACCTGTAAAATGGGAATAAAAAGGAGTACCTCCCAGGATGGTTATGAGAATAAGAATGAGATCATGTCTATGGAAGAGCTTTGTAAACTGTGAAGTTTTGTATCAGTCCAAGTTATCACCACCATCCGCAGCAGCAACATGGCTGTCTCGAAGGGGAGCCCCAGGGCTGGGGAAGGTCCAGAGGAGAGAGGGGCTCCCAGCCCGACCCTCTGACTCTGAGGGACTCAAAGCCTCTCTAATTAACTCCCCCTGGCAGGAGTTTCTTGCAGGACTTGTTTGCCTAACAGCAAATGCCAGGTGAAGTTTCCAGGGGCCGCCTACTGGCCCTGACACACAGGGGAGGAATGATGATTCACTGCCCTCTAACAGCCTCGCTGACAGGCCTCCTGGCCCAGTCCGGCAGGGGCTGCAGAGGGCTGTCAAGGCTGCAGCGGGGCCATTAGGGTTTTCAGAAGCTGAAGAAAGATATCAGAAGGGAAAGAAAATGGGGAGATAAACGGGAGGCCGGGCACAAAGAGGAACTGAAAAAAATATGTAACAGCAATCACTAAGGGCGTTAGGGGGAATATGGAGTTGTTCAATTAGCGTAGAGTTTGTTTCACAAGATGAAAAAGCTCTAAATCTGTTGCACAAAAATGTGAACTTAAAACTTACTTAAGATGCTAAGTTTTATGTTTTTGTGCAATTACATTTTCGTAATTTAAAATCGTTTTAAGTTTACAAATGAACGAGGAGAAGAATGGAGAGGAAGAGAAAAAGAGAATAAGGGAAAGGAGGAAAGAAGACCGGAAGGAGTGAAAAGGAAAGGAGATGTCAAAGGGAAAAAGAGAAGTCAAGGAGATGACAACAAAGAAAAGAAATACAACAAACGCAGGACGGCCGCCGGCACCCCACTGCTTTCTCCCCGGGGGCGCGGCGCCTGACGGGTCTTCCTGGGGGCGCGGTCGCTTGTGACGTCACGACGCCGCGCCGTCACTCTGCCCCTGCCCCGCGTCCCCGCGTTGTGAAATCGCGCGCCGCGGTGGTGGTGCGGGGTCTGTCGGCACCTCTCTTCTTGGGTGGTTGCGAGTCCCTCGGCCTCTGGCCCTCTGCCCAGCCAGCCCCGGCGGCGGAAGGCGGTAATTGCCCAGAGACGCAGCACTTATCTGCGCCGGTTGTGCAAGGCAGCGCGGGAGGGAGGGCCCGGGGCGGTGGCTCTCACGCCTCAGCGGCCAGGCATGCGCGGGGGCGAGGACCGGGCGGGGGGCGCCCCTCCCGCTGGAGACACGGTCTCCTTTCGCTCCAGCCGTACTTCCGCCGCCGAAGGCGGGGGACCAGGAGATCGAAGTGCCCGGCCCAGCCTTCTGCTAGGAGATGCGATGTTGGACGAGTCCACACACTTCCTCTTGGTCTGCTGGCACCTACTTTGTATACTGGGGGTAAAAGTCATACTCCCGTGGTTCTTGTGAGCATTAGGTGAGCCCCCGGACAGTGCTAGGCAAAGGTGCAGGGGAATGGAGGGCACGGTAAAATTCCTTGCGCCTGGCTTGTCAGTGGTTCAAGCACGGCTAACGAAGCCTGGGTTCAGGTCAGTCTCACTGACCTGGATGACCTTGGAAAGTTTGCCTGCCCCGTGGTCTTTAGTTTCCTCTTCTGAGATTGCATCATGATGACCCCCATTTCACCAGTCTTTGGAAGGATTAAATGAGACCAGCCTCTGAGAAAGTCTGAGGGATCTATCTGCATCAGAATGTGCAACCTCTGAAGGCCGTCGGTTCCCATGAGGGCAGGCACCCTGATTTTCTTCCCATCTCTGGCTTCTTCGGAGCCTCTTTACAGCTGAATCCCTTTCGTATCCCTTGAGAGGTGGTGTGCCTTGAGCTGTCTCATCCCGCCAAGTCTTGCCACATGCAGCCCTGACCTCAGCTGAGTAGATATTCACACCTCCACTTAGGTCCCAAGGGAACCTCATTCAACGTGACCCAAAGTTAACACGTCATCTTTCTGTCCCAAATCCAGCGGGCAAGGCTTTACCTTCTCAAGTCAGAGAGAAACTTGAAACATCCTTAAAGCTTTCCTCTAGCCATGCTTCTGCTATCCAGTCCTGTCCTTCCTGCATTTTTAATGTCCTTTCATTCATTTTCCATTTCCACTGATGCTGACCCAGTACTCGCCACAGCTATATTGCTCCCTTAGGAGACTGTAGTAGCTTCCTAATGTGTCACTGTCTCTAGTCTGGCCCTGCAGTCCATTCTCTACATTGAAGGCAGGGTGATCTTAAAATACAAATCTTGTCACTTAGCTATGATCTGAATGTTTATGTTCCCCCAAAATTTATATGTAAAACCTAAAACCCCAGTGACGGCATTAGAAAGTGGGACCTCTTAGAACATAGAACACCCATGTTCTTAGAAGGTGTTTAGTGCCCTTGTAGAATAGGCCTAAAGGAGTTCACCATCTGTCAGACAAGGGCCCTCACCAGACACAGAAGCTGCAACTGTTCTTGATCTTGGACTCCCATCCTCCAAGCACTGAAGAGCAAATTTCTGCTGTTTGTCACTCACTATATGGCATTTTGTTGTGACAGCTTGAATAAACTAATGCCACTCCGCATTTGCTTCCTGCACATCTCTCTAGTTTGTCTTCTGTTACCCAGCCTGCAAACTCCAGTGGCACAGAACCCATTTCTGTTCTCAGGGTGCCATGCCTCTGGGTCGTCTCAGATACTGTTCCCTGTGTATGGAACACTGTTTGACTCACCCATGCTTGTCCTACAAATCACCTACACATTTCTTTGCACAGCTTTTCCTGACGTCCCAACTTCTGACATAGGCACACCTCCTATGTATAAGCTCTGTGGTGAGGTTTTTTTTAAATACCAGTGTGATATAACTGGGTCTAATTTTTAATTAAAATTCATAGAGAAGTATCTGGAAGGATATCTACCAAAATTTTAATAGTGGTCATCTCTGGGTGATAAATTTATAGGTGATTTTAAATTTTGTTCATTTTTCTTTCTTGTATCATGTTTGTTGACTAAAAATTTTTATCCAGGATTGATTGGGGCTATTTGGAGCTACAGGACTTGCCAGCTTGAGGAGGGAAGGACCTAGATTACCAGGGCAAAAATGCGTCTCACCTGTATGCACTTCAAATACCTACCAATGTCTGTGGGAAGGAAAAACAGTTGCTTCTTTGGTAGATAGATGTGGATACCGAATGAATTTTCACTCATTGAAAAACTTGGCTTGGGAATTTCTATCCTGGTAGTATTCACTGAGGCCTTGGAGATCTTCCCATTCCTCTCTCTCATCTTGGAACCCCAAGGATGATTGGTGACTTGCCAAATGCCAGATCACACAGGAAGATGATGGCGGAGCTGGTATTTGGACGTGTATCCTCACTCCTTGGTTGCTACTCATTCCAGTGTATGTTCCACACATCCCCAGCAATTTACACAAGGCCTTCTACATGCACACATGGGGGGGTCTAATCTTTGAGAAGTTGATCAGTTTAGTTCCTCCACCAACCTATGTTCTAAAGAGGAATATTCAACACTGTAGCAATTATGTTCTAAACTTTCTGTAGAGAGCTACCTCCGTGTGAAGTATTTTCTTACAAATTATTCTTTTATTTTTGTGTTTTTATTTTATCCTCCCATGTCCTTTTGCCCTATTAGGAACTGACATTTAAGGGATTTAAGTAACTTTCTCAAGATTGCTTAAAAGGCAGAGCCAGGATTCAAACTCCACTCTCAGGAGACCCCATCCGGTCTCAATGTTGATCCATACTGCCAGAGCAGAGCAGATGTCCCTTTTTATAGTCTGCAGAGAGATATTTTAGAGACCCACAGGAAATGGAAGTTAAAGGTTTTCAAAGTCCTCAATTCCTACTTTGTTCTCCTGTGTTGTACAGAATAGTTTAAACCATAAACTGTACAGAGACCTTGAATTTACTACAAGTGCAACTATATGTTCTCTACTACTTGTTAACTGCAACTTTAGGCAACTTACATAACCTCTCAGTGCCTCAAAGATTCTTCAAGTGCGCAATGTGGATATTAATAGCTGTTAATTCATAGAGATATTACAAAGATGAAATGAGTTACCACAAATGCACATAATACAGAGCCTGAGACATACTGAGTACTGGTATGACTACTACTACAAAGAGTTTATGATAACACAAGGTCCTGAGATAGTAAATGGGAAAACACTGGCATAGACCGTCCTCTCCTGAAGGAATTCATCATATGAATGGGGTATGCAAAAATTGTATGTAATTACAATTTAACGACATGGTAACACAGTGACACATGCATGTGGACACTCCAGGGAGGAGACGTGGTTTGTCCAAGGGAACACCAACATTAGGACTTGAGCCTCGCTCTTTTGAGCCTCTTGGTATGCTTCCTCATTGGCTGGGAATTTGCCTGTGGACTGCACAAATAGGCATCTCCTAACATCTTCCCACATGGCGCCAAAAAGAGGTTCCTAAGGCCACAGCTGCTCCAGCTAATGATGTTATTAACATGTGGAGATAGTCAATAAACATTTGCTGAATAAGTCAATGAATCAAAGGCACTAGTGAGAGCCCAGCCAACTCTCCTCAACTCTCACCTGCTCAGCATGTGGGCTGCAGGCAATGGCAAGGTAAAGCAGTCTTACACAAGCCCTAGAGAGCTAATCACTTGCTTCTTGTCTGCAAGCAAAGGTGGTTCATTGGGGTGTCACCATTCACTGTCTCTTTCTTTGCCACGGCAGTTTCTGATGCCCTCAAGGGAAATTATAGTTCATTCAATAGAATCACTCCACAATTATGTTATTTTGTATGCATCCAGCTCCCCAGAGAGGATGGTGAATCAGCCACAATTCCTGCCTTTAGGGAGCTCAGATTCCAGAAGAAAAGATGAACCAGGACAAATTGCTGTTCTGCAAGGGAGAAGGTAAATAGGACCCCAAGAAAGGGACAAACCAAAGACGACTGGAATCCAGATGGCAGGAGCTCTCATGGAGACAGAGGGAGGCCACACAGTGGTGCCAAAGATCTCTCTGTTCTAATCCTCAGAACCTGGCATGTGATCTTATATGGCAAAGAAGTCTTTGCAAGCATGACTGAATTAAGGTTCTTCACATGGGGAGGCCATGCCAGATTATCTCAGTGGGGCCTAAATAGTTTCTGTAGGCATAGGAAACTAACATTGCTATAGGCCCTCTGGTTGGGTTTTACACATGAGCTCTACTACCTGGGTTTAAATCCTAGTCCTCCATTGTCAGTGTGGCTTTGATCAACTTATCTTTGTGGACTTCATTCAGTTCCGTCATTTATAGAAGAGAAATAACCCACCACCACCGCACAGGAATGATGTGGAGGAGACTGCACTACAAGTGCCCCGTTATTTGGTTCTCCTTTCCTTTCTGGGTATTTGGGAGTCTTCACTTTCTGTCCCTTGCAGTGAAGTGGGACCACATGGCTCGTTTTGGCCAGTGGAATGTGAGCAATGGAAAGCTTCTGGCAGACCTGGGCCACCTGACCACTTTCTCACGTGTACCTGTGGGCATGTCACTCAGACTCAGGGAGGAGTGAACCTCTCAGGTATCCTCCAGTACTTCAGGATTTGAGTATCATAGCAAGATGAACAATAGGCCATACAGGCAGAGACAAGATCTGAAATGGTTCCATGGGGACACATGAAGCATGAAGCATGTGGAGTATGAGGCATGGATTTACGTACCACAAAATGATAGTACATACACCTGGATAAACTTGGTTGGTATAATAGTTAATTTATTATTGCAAGTGACAACCAGGTTTGCAGCTAAAGCTTCTTTTAGAATAAATGTATTTTTAAGTGAATTCATTTAAAGAAAAAGTACTGACTAATCTCACAGGTAGTTTGGGGATATGGTGGTAAACAGAAAAGAGGAATCACAAGACTGAAATCACAGGCATACTCCTTGACACAGTGAAAAGAATGTGCACGTGTAATCCCAGAACTCAGGAGGCAGAGGCAGGAGGATTGCCATGAGTTCGAGGTCAGCCTGAACTGCATAGCAAGATCCAGTCTCAGGAAAAAAAAACAAAAAAAGTGCAGCTTTGGCATTAGATAGGCCAGGATTTCATTCACTTTTTTTGGTTTGGCTTTGTTTTTTGAGACAGGGTCTCACTATGTAGCCCAGGCTACCCTGGAACTCATGGCAATCCTATTGCCTCAGCCTCCCAAGTGCTGAGATTACAGGTATGCACCACCACACCCAGCTCGAAGCTAGGAGTTCAACCCAGATCCTCCACTTGTCCTGTGGCTCAAGATCACTGGAAGTGTTTCCTTATTACTTTTAATAGGAATCATCATGTCAACCTCGTAGGGTGGATGTGAGGATTCGGACTTACTTTCACTATTATAGCCTTATATTCTTGCTATCACTACCTGTGGGTGCTGACCTAGTCTGGAAACTAAAGGCCAATCCAATCCACAGAGCACAGCCAGACCGACTTCTGCCTTCCATGAACTCCCAGTTCGGTGCAGTAATTGACAGACACAGATCCATGTGCACTGCCCAGGTGCCGCAGGAGACAGGCAGATACAGAAGGATGGAGATGTTCCCAGAAGAGGCAAAGGAGCCAGAACTGGACTTTGCACCATGAGTAAGATTTCAACAGGCAGAGGGCAAGGAGTGCGTACTGGCTTCCTCACTCTGAGCCTCAGTTTCCTCCTTGGTAACATATGAACAATACCACCTACCTTTTTCTCTGCTGCCAGGCGGGTTAGGAAGGATAAAGCATGGGAAGCACCTACCGCAGTGTTGGGTTCATATCAGGTGCCTGCTAAACAGAGGCAATTACTTTACATTGTGCTGGATAATGAAGCCCCGGTGGGTGGCCTCCTTCCATAGGGAACTGTCTTCTTCCCTGTGACTCACCTCCAGGGGACTGCCAAGGGGCAAGTGTGTCCCAGACTTCTGGGCAGGTTGGAACCGTCCAGTTCCCTGAGAAAGACCTTTATTCAAAAGACAGTGCTCAAGGGAGCTCACTTCTACTTAGACCTCATGTTGCAAACATAGACACTGGTCCTAAAGAGAAAGAGAGTAATTTCTCCCAGGTCAAAGCCGGGCCATAAGTCCAGATTTCTACCATCTAAGGAGAGATACACCATGTCCCTGAGTCATCCCAGGTCCTCCTAACCTTGTCTTCAAGGGACTGCTGTGCCAAGCCCAGAGAGACCACCTAGGAAGAAGCAGGAATTTAAAATCAGCCAGGTCTCCCTCTAGGCCTTGGAAATGTAAGACTGGAAGGAGTGGGTTAACCATCAAAAGGCTACTCCTTAAAATCTCAGGCATCAGAAGGCTGAGACAAGAGGAAGAGTTCAAGGTCAGCCTGGACTACCTCACAAGTTCAATGCTGGCCTAGATTACGTACTGAGACCCCGTCTTTAAACACACACACATGCACATGCACATGTGCTCGCACACACCCACCCAAGTATATTGGCTCATGCCTGTTGTCCTGGGTACTCAGGAGGCTGAGCCAGAAGAATTGCAAATTCAAGACCATCCTTGTCAAGACCTCATCTAAAACAAAACAAACAAAAACAACCAACAAACTGTGGTGAATTGACAACTGGTAGTCAACTTGTAACACCCAGCTGAACTGAACTAGCATGGCGCTGGGTGTGGGAAGCCCACCTGAGGAGTGTTGCCAGCAGCATAAGAGGCAGAACTGGAGAGAGAAAAGTTTAGAGGCTGTTGTGAGGCTGCTGGAAGCTGTTGGGAAGCTGTTAAGGAGCTGCTGGTTCTCTTGGGCTATTCTGTGGGAGGACCTTGTCATGCTGATTTTCCTAATGAACTAAGCTGTTCTCATCGGAGGAGGAGCTCGGGACCTCATTGTCAGTAACAATGGTTGCAGTTCACTTTCGGGGAGCTCTGGTCCTCACTTTAAGCATTGCTTCCTGGCTCTGGAGGGGTAAGATGGTGCACTGCTCAGTTTCCTGGAGAAGCTTGTTGCCTTGACTTTCGTGATGGGAACTTGGCTTTCCTCATCATCAGAGAAGCTCAGACCTCACTGTTGCTGAGGATGGCTATCGTACTTTTCAGGCGAGCTCTGGTTCTTATTTTGAACATCGCTTCTCGGCTCCAGTGCAGATCCCTCAGCTTCTAGCACAGATCCTTCATCCCGCCGGCACAGATGTTTCAGCTTCCACCACTGACCTTTGGACCTTTCCAGCACATATTCATGAGACAGGCCTGCATGAGACATGGTCATAGGCTCTAGGCCTCCAGTTGAACTCATGGGAGGTATTGTGGTGGGCTCTGGGTCTTCAGCTAGACTCATGCAGGACATTATGGTGGGATCCAGGCCCTCAGCTGGATTCTTTGGTCTTTAGTGTGTGGACAGATTTCCTGCACTCTCTTTTTGTGTATAATTCTTTGGGTGACTATTACAATAATCTTATAAATATGTGTCCTGTATTATATTGTTCCCCTTGCAAAACCCCAAACTATAACACAAACATAAAACAGGGTGGCACAGACTAATAGGAGCAGACCCTGGTAGGGTTGTGGCTGCCCCTTCTGGGCTAGGTGTTGATTCTTAGCTTGCTAGGGCTGGGGATATCCAGGGGTCCTAGGAGCCAGCCCAGTCAGAATCAGAGAAGGACACACAGGGAGTTGGAAGTTGCAATTCTCAGCCCTGTCACAGCAGGAGAGTTAATAGCAGGATGCAGATGTGTTTTACACACTACCAGTCCCCATTGGTCAGCCTCCACAGGCCACTCCTCCCAGGCCATGAAGAGAAAACAATGAGACGTAGCCCAACTTCATCATCTCTCACCAAAGCTGAGTGATCTCAGGATCCCCACCATGACACAAGTCACTGGTGGAACCAGGCATATGTCCTCTGTCTTAGTGACTTTATCTTTTCTGGAACAAACAATACTCAAACACAACTTAAGGAGGAAAAGTTTATTTTGATTGAGGTTTTAGACCATAGTCAGCTGGTTCCAAGGCAGAAATGACATGGTACAAAGGCCTACTGTGGAAGAAAGCTGCTTGTATATGGTCGGTAGGAAGCAGAGAAAGAATTGAAGAACTGAGGGGAGGTATATATATATATGTATGTATATGACCTCCTAGACTCAAACCCTAACAGCCTTTACCTGAAGCACTTTGCCTCCCCATGCTGACTCTACAGGCCCAGTGGCAAAGCCTTCCCCCATGGGTGGGTAGAAAATAAAGACCAAGGTGAAAAAGAAAAAGAAGAGATATAGAGCATGCATTAAGGGCAGTTCGTGTTTCCCATGGGGCAAATGCTTCTCTCCCTGTCTTCCTATCTCCCTTTGCATATTGCCACTGTGCCTGGGAGAGGTGGCCTCCTCATGTGGGTTCATGATGTAGATCACATGTGTGTCCTCCAGATCCCTCTCCTTGAGGAAGGTCCATGTTCCAAAAGAACAGGAATGGACTTCGTAATTTCTTTTAAAAATTTATTGACAAGTTTTATGCACCATCAGACTTATCCGTGTGCACAAGGCTGATTTCTAGCAAACTTATAGAGGTGTTCCGCCATCACAGCGGTCCAGTTTCGGATCATTTTCTATCATTCCACCAAGACACCTCTGCCCCTTTGCAGGCAATCCCTATTCCCAGCCCCAGCACAAGCAACCACCAGTCTGCTTTCTTTTTCTATGGATTTGCTTTTCCTGGACATTTCATATAAACAGAATCATACAGTAAGTGTGTTCTTTTGTGCCTGCCTTGTTGTCATAAATTTTAGGGTTACCCATATCATAGCATTCAGTGTATGAGGGCTTCACTGGTTACCTCATGCATTTTGTATCCCTGGCACTCCAACAGGCATATAATAGGTGCTCGGTAAGAGGCCAAAGAATCTCACCAGGAAATTAGATACCCTTCCAAAATGAGAGCAGAGATATGCCAAAGAAAAAAATTCCAGTCAACTCTAAGTAGTTACAGAGTAGGCACTGATCCTCATGTGAAGCCAATGATGTGAATTTGTCTTAAACAGCTGGTTGTACCACAGTTGAAGGGTCATTCCTTGACTTCAGAGGTGTGCTACTGCAACTCACCCATTTGGTTTGAATCTGCCTCTCCCCAACCCCATCCTGCTCTGAAAATCATGGCGACTCATTGCTCTGAGATGAACTCTCCTTCTTCAACTCCCAAGTGGCTGAGTTGCCTGGACTGGTTGAAGAATGACACTCCAGATAGAATGTGAGCTCCCTAAGAGGGAGACAGTGCTGGAGACAGCTACGCTCACTCCCACCAAGGGCTGCCCTGACTCAGAAAGATAAGTTGGACTTTTCTTCAACCCTTGGCACCAGATTAAAAAGCAGGTCTAAGAAGGTAAAAGGTTGACTATCTTTTGTATAGCTGACATTGTATAGAAACATTTTATAGGAAACAAAAGCACTAAACAATTCTAAGACTCCCAGCCTCAGACCTAACTCAATTCAAACATCCACTGAGCCTCTATTGGCTCAGGTCCATAACAACCCTGAGTTGAGGGGGCAGGAATGTACAAGGTGTGATCTAACTATGTGATGAATGTAGATGTCTTTTTAAAATGTATTATAGTACAGTGCACATTACCATTGGCCTCCCTTAAATCCCCCACACACACTTCAATGCCACTTATCCCATGATTCTTGCCACTTTCTAAAGCAAATCTAGGAGTCCTCTTTGGTGAGCATCTTTACTAGTTGAGGTTACAAACAAACAAACAAAAAAGTGAATGCTGTTGCCCAGTTCCATCCAATGGAAGAGCAAGTTCATAGAGACATTATAGTGTGTCCTCCTCCACCATATGTACCAGAACTTGCACCATGCAGCTACTGGCTCTTCCCCAATGTCAAAATGACCATGAAAAGTAAACATTTGGAATCAATACAGAACACTGAGGCAACAGTGACAGTGCAACTAAAGACACTCATGAAAGAGGAATTCCCGAACTGCTTCAGAAAGTGGTAAGAACTTAAGTATATTCGAAGCGAGAGAGAATATTTTAAGGGAGGTTAATGGCAATGTATGTTTTACTGTAATAAAATGTTTAAAAATGTAAACATTCAGCATATATTTCAAAATTCCTGCTTTGTATTGTGACATATATTTTCATACACACGTGCATATATATATATATATATATATACACACACACACACACACATATATATTCATTTGTGTATGTGCAAATGTGTGTAAATGAACTACCAGTTGGGCATGGTGGTTCACAAGTGTAATGCCAGCCCTAAGGCTGAGGCAGGAGGACTGCTGTGAGTTCAAGGCTAGCCTGAGAGACATAGTGAGTTCAAAACTAGATAAAGAGACCCTGTCTCAAAAAAATTCCAAATATAACTTTTTATTTTAACCACGTTTAAGTGTACAGCTACGTGTCATGAATTACAATTACAATGCTATGTGCAACCAGGTCTTTCTAGTCCCAAAATGTTGTCATCATTCCAAACAGAAATGGTGTAGCCATGGAGACATAACCCTCCAACCCTCAGTCGCCGGTACCTGGTTCATCCTAATCCAATTTCTATCTTATGAATTTGCCCATTCACGATATATATTTTGTATATGTGGAAATATACAACTTGGCATCTGGCTTCTTTCACTGAGCATGTTTCCAAGAGTCATCCATGTTGTAGCACGTATCAAAAGTACTTTTCATTTTTAGGATGTGCAATACGTCATTGGTTATATACATACTAATTTTGTTTATCTGTTCATCTGCTGCTAGACACTGGTTGTTCTCACCTTTTATCTATGTTTGGATAGTGCCTCCTGGTACAGGCATTTGTTTAAATGCCTGTTTTCATTTTTTTGTTTTTCAGTATTGAAGGTTGATTGAACCGATGGGCCTTCGACCACTGAACTACATCTCCAGCCCTCTTTATTTTTTTTTGACAATGTCTCACTAAGTTCCAAATTTTCAATCCTCCTGACTCAATCTTCTGAGTTGGCTCCACACCCAATGCTTCATTTTTCTGGGGTATGTACCTGGGAGAAGAATTGTTGGGTCAGATAGTAAGCCTATGTTTACTTTTTTGAGAAACTGCCACACTGTTTTCAACTGCAGCTGTATTATTTTACATTTGCACCAGCAATGTATGAAGTTCCCGATTCTCCCTATTCTTTTCTTTTCTTTTTCGTGGTACCAGGAATCGAACTCAGGGCCTTGAGCTTGCCAGGCAGGCACTGTGCCACTGAGCTATATCCCCGGGCCTTCCTCATTATTTCTAACACTTGCGATTTTTTTCATACTGTGAATATTTATAGTAAGTTATTAATTTTATTTATTTTTATTCATACATGTTTGCAGTACATAATGTTCACACTCCTTGTGGGGAGCTGATACATGTACATAACACATCTTAGTTCCTTTCTTCATCCCTCTCCTTTCTCTCCTCTCCCTCCCTTGATCCTCTCCCCATTTGGGAAAGGTCTATCTCTCTATTTCCTATTAGCTTTTATTTTGCTCTTTATAGTTTGAGTTTCTCATGTCAGAGAAACCATGCAATGGGTTTGTGTGTCTTACTTATTTCACTTAACATCACGGCCTCAAGGTGCACCCATTTTCTGTATTTCTTTATTATGTACACCCTAGTAGGTATGAAGTGCTAGGTCGTTGTAGTTTTGATGTGACTTTCCCTAGTGATTAGTGAGGCTGGACTTGCCTTCACGTGTTCATTGATACTTCTATATCTTCTTTAGACATCTGTCTGTTCAATCCTTTGTCCATTTTTAATTGCATTGTTGTTCAGTTATAGTTGTTTTTTATTTTGGATAGTAGATCCTTCATTTTGGATCTATGATTTGCAAATATTTTTTCTCATTCTGTGGATTATCTTTTCACTCTCCTGACAGTGTCCTTTCATAGTCAAAAGTTTTTAATTGTGACAAAGTTTATTTTTGTGGTAGTTGTTGCCTGTACTCTCGGTATCATATTTAAGAAACCAAATCCAAATTCAAGGTCATGGTGATTTGCCTCTGTGTTTTCTTCTAAGGTTTTTTCAGTTTTAGCTCTTACACTTAGATGTTTGATGAAGTTTTAGGTATTTTTTGCATACAACAAAACAGTCCAACTTCATTCCTTTGCATATGGACATGCAGCTTTTCTCCAGCACCACTTGCCAAAGAAACTTTTCTTTCTCCACGGAATGATCATGGCACCCTTTTCAGTATGCATCTGTAATCTCAGCTAGACAGAAGCTGAGGCAAGAAGATCTATTGAGGCCAGGAGTTCAGGGCCAGCTGGGCAACATGGTAAGACATAGCTTAGAAAAATGAATCAAACCAATTGACAAAAACTGGGGATATAGCTCAGTGGTAGAGCATGTGCTTAACATGCATACAGCCCTGGTTCAATACCCAGCACCAATAGATGATCACTTGACCATAGATAAGAAAGTTTCGATCTATTCCATTGGTCTGTATGCCTGTTGGCCTATTTCACTCTTCTTCATGCCAGTACCACACTTTCGATTACTATAGCTTTATTGAAGGTTATGAAAATCAACAAGCTCCCAACTTTGTTCTTCTTAAAGATTGTCTTGGTTATTCTGGGTCCCCTGAAATCACATATGAATTTTAGGGTGTGTTTTTCCATTTCCGCAAAAGAAACCATTGGTTTTCATGGGGATTGCATCAAATCTGTAGGTCACTTTGGGTTGTCCAACTGATGCAGCATGTTTTTCCATTTCTTGGGTCTTCTATAATTCCTTTCAGCAATGTTGAGTGGCTTACAATGTACAAGTCTTATACCTCAATTAAATGTATTCTTTTCCATTTCCCTTTTCTGTGCATCCTAACAACAGCTCATTAGCAAAGCACCATAGTAACTTAAACTCATTTCTTACCACAGAAGTGGCAGAATTCAAAAGAGCCTACTGATGGAAGCAAGAACGGAAAACCTTGGTGGTAAGGTATGAGGGAATCAATGCCACAGGGAAGTCTATCTAAGATGTTGTGAAGTGCATCAATTCAAGTATACATTCACTGTGATTTCACAGCCCCTGAACACTTACTCTGTGCCACGCCCTGAGCTGGAGCTCATACTGAGTCACACATCATCTCTACTTCCTCAGACCTAGAGAATGCTGCATGTAGGCTTAGGGTATTTGCTTCACAGTCTACAAGACAAGAAGAACCATTTTAAGACATTGATAAACTATACTTTAGTTTCATTGCCAGTGAAATAGGGATGATGATAGCACAACCTCCTAAGGTTGCAGTTAAGAGTTTAATTTACAATGGGAAAAGCAGTTAGATTAGTGTCTAGTAAATATAAGTACTCAATGTCACTGATTGTCACTGTGGCCTTTATCACCCTTTGTGAAACTTATCCAATCAATTAAAATTAATTTTCACTGTAAAAAAAAGAGGTTTTAATAATTTTTCTTTGGAATTTATGATGACTTTCAGCTTTGCCCTTTTCTTTTTATGTCTGAGAACCAACGTATCCTTGGAAAGCTCTTGAAAAACTCACAAGACTGTGCCTCTGGTCTCGAATAGATAAAGTGGCCCTACCCAGAGAAACCATGTGGCTGCACAGAAAGGTTTCACTGCACAGCTCAAAGGGTAAACAGTCTTGTAGACTCTGAAGCAAATACCCTAAGGCTATATGCAGAGATATTTAGTGAATTCCCACACAAATTGGTAAAGATCATCCCTAGTTTATCGATGTCATGTTCGCACTAAAAAGTACACATATTTCACTCTGCAGAGATGTAAGAAAGCATTTCAGGCAGAAGGGTCAAGGAGAGCCAAGGCAAGGGATATACTTGAATAAGAACGAGTCTTTCTGGTGGGTTGGATTCAAAATTCCAGGCTTACACTTACTTATTATGTAGGCAATAGTTACTTCAGGGTTTTACAGATATCACAAGCACAACTGTGCTCAGGGAAGTCCCTCTGGAATCTAAAAAGAGAGAAGACAACCAAAAGTAAAATGACACTGGGGATGGAGTAGCCACTGGCCATTAAACTAAAACCTACACAAGCATAGTGAACATAACTTAAACTCCCAGCACCATGTTATTCCTCTCCCCAGGGCAGGGTTGGGTCCGATCTACAGGATGCAGTTCTACTTTCTCCCCAGAGCCCCTGGGGACCAGGAACATTGATTTGCAGGGGAGTTGGTGGTCCCCAGCTAGGCAACCTTGGGCTCATGGAGATCAAGCCTGTGATTCCATGCTGGCACCGCAATTTGCTCGCTGGAGATGTGTAGCCAAGTCCCAGAGCTAATGCTTGCTCAGGGGTGAAAGTAAAAAGCAGGAAGAAGATATGGACATAGATGCTGGGACCGTGGGCACTGAAGACACTGTATAGCAGTATAGTATTTTGCATCCCACATTGTGCCTGTTAATCTTAACTGTAAACTTGACTGGATTAAGAGATTCTTGGGAGATTGTGTGGGTGCTGCCCTCATCAGTGGACTAATGTTCACAGCTGAATGTTCTGTCTGGTGGGCCCCGTTGGGGGTGGGTCACCAGGCTGTATCCCTTGCTAGCTCTCTTTCCCTGTATTCTGCTTCATGGCCACCAAGAAGTGAGCAGCTTTGCTCCACCACATCCTTCCACCAAGATTTTCTTGTCTTGGAGCCAGCTAACCAAGGACTGAACCTTCTGAAACCTTGAGTCAAAATAAACACTCTCTCCTTTCTGTAGTGGATGTCGAATATTTTGTCCCAGCTGAGCGGGAAAATCTGGGCAATATGCCTATCATTATGTAACCTCAGAAGACCAGAGTTTCAGTCCAGCACCATATTCTGAGAGGGCCTCAAAGCTGAAGAAGTGAGCTGCCATCATCACACGTGCGTAAGTGGAAAGAGGGCTCCATTTGGCAGAGATGTTATAAGGGAATTCCATTATTGCTTGGGGTGGAAAGTTTGAAAGATGTGTCCCAGATAGCAGAATTCTAACCTACACGGAAGATGGTTGAGTATATTGTCCCTGCATCTGTTTTCTTCTTGTTCTGGTGATTTGATTATGCAATGGCTGGATGCTCCAGTTCATGAGAATTTCATAGCATATCATGAGGTCTGTAATAATATGTTTATTGGATTTAAAGCCTACCTGAATAATCCATGATGATTTCATCTTGAGATCCTTAATTATATCTGCAACAACTCTTCTTCTAATAAGGTCACACTTACAGGTTCTGGGAGATAAAATATAAAAATGTCTTCTGTGGTGTGGGTGGAAGCATCCCTTTAAATACACTCACTAAGTATTAGCAAGGATGTGGGAAAATTATAGCCTTACACATTGCTGGTAACAATGTACAATGATGCTGCCTGGAAAAATCTGGTAGTTTCTGAAACAATAACATGAAGTTACCCTACGATCCAGCAGTTTCACTATTAGGTATATGTTCAGTTAAAATAAAATCATATATGCACACAAAATGTTCACAGAACCTAGAAAACTGACTCATAATAGTAAAATAATAGAAACAACACAAATATCTTTCAACTTATGAGTGGGTAATATGTGGTATATCCATACAATGAAATATTATTTAGCAAGAAAAAGGAATTAAGCACTGCTCCATGCTACAAAATAAATGAACCTTGAAAACCTTGTAATCACCATGCTAAGTGAAAAAGTCCAGTCACAAAGGGCCATGTATGGTATAACTCCACTTATATTCAATATCCAGAATAAGCAAATATGTAGATACAGATGGTAGAGTAGTGGTTGTCTAGGGCTAGGAATGTGGAAGATAAAAGATGGGGTTAGGAGAGACTAGCAGTAGGGAGATGACAAAATTGTTCTAAAATTGTGATGATGCATGTACATCTCTTTGAAAAAACTAAAAACCATTGAATTACACATCTTAAATGGATGGACTGTAAAGTATATGAATTACATCTCAATGAAGTTGTTGTTTTCATAAATAAATAACTAAATGTGTAGCCCTGCGGTGAGCTCATAGCAGGTCCTCAAGATGCACGAGTGTCTTTCCAGCAGTTCGCCTGCCTGTGAACACAGTGGCAGGGCCCTGTTCCAGCAACCTGGCCTGGAGAAGATGTACAGGTTGAGGACATCCCCCGATCAGCCAAGCAGAGCTGCGAGCCACACTCGAGCATTTCTTGGACATCCTCTCTATGGAAAAAGCTGGCACGCTGGTGAAGATTCAGAGATGAGCTGTTCACCGACGTTTCTCTCAGGGTGCTCTTTCACATAATGAAAAGGTGCCTGGGCTTTGCTTTCCAGCTCCTCCTTACTTGCCTTATTGAATTCCTCTCATCTCTTCCTTCCATGCTCTGGAAGATTTTCTCAAGGAAAACTGCATTTGTTCAATAAGTATTCACTTATTTACTTTTGCCATCACCATAGCCACACTTTAAAAAGAGAACAGGTTGAACCTTAACAGATATGCCAGGTCATTCGCTCACAGGACAACTGCCCTGACTGGGAGCCTCATGCTACAGATAGGGGCCTGAGACACTGCGAGGGAATGGAAGAGGTTTGCTCCTGGCCACAGGATGTCAGGGGCAGAAACTGAGACAAACCCTAGGCTTCTGGTTCCCACTTAGTCTCCTTTTTCTTTTAATAAGACATTGATCCCCTTTGTTGAGATGAAGGGATTTCTGACTGCCTACATGCTTCTTGCCCCAGGAAGTCAGAGAGATGATGGCAGAGTGGTTAAGTGCGTGGATCCTGGAGCCAGACTACCTGGGTTTACACCCTGCTTCCTCCACAGGCTGGTTCTTGAGCAACTTACTGAATCTCATTATACCTTGATTTCCTCCATCTTCAATATGAGGAAGATGGAACTAGTCCACATCTCAGTGTTGTTGAAAGGAGTATATAATTTATTGTACATAAAATAAGCTACATAACAACTCAAATGACTGACAAGAAGGAAATAAATTCTGATTCACACTGAAACATGGATGAACCTGACGACTTTACACATACTGAAAAAAGACAGCCATGAAAAGATGACCCCACTTTTATCAAATTCACAGAAATAGAAAGTAAAATGGTCATAGGCAGAGGCTCAGGGAGAGGAAATAAGGAGTTATTGTTCAATAGGTACAGAGTTTCGTTTTTGCAAGAATAAAATGTTCTGGAGATACACTGCAGGACAATGTGAATATATTCAACATTCTCTGGATAGTAATAAAATATTTTTAAGGCTAAGAAATAGGATGTTGGTGATAGGATTTTCTAATAGCAGCAAGGTGAAGAATATCAGGAGTTAGCACACATAGCTAACAAGCATTACTGAAGGCTTGTAAGTCCATAGGAAATTTCTTCACCACAACAGAACAGGACTTGCTCAACCAGTGAACCAGCACAGAGCAAGTAAAAGCTCAGGGAATGCTCAGTGGGTGGGTGGGTGGGTGGGTAGATGGATGGACGGACGGACGGACGGACGGATGGATGGATGGATGGATGGACAGACTGATGGATGGATGGATGGATGGACAGATGGATGGATGGGTAACTGACTCTGGAAAACTACAAGGAGGCTGCTCATACCACCTGCTGGGAGGTGTGATGGGCTGGCTCATGAGACAGGGTGCCTGAATCCTAGGAATATGGGGTGTGTGTGCATGTGCCCTTGCATGTCTGGATTGCATGTGTGTGTGGATGGGGCTTAGAAGGTAGGTGGGAGAGACTGGAGTCTTTGAGAGGCAGGTGAGGAAAGGCCAACAGAAAGTGGAGGTCAGAAAACGAGGCCAGCACTTCCACCCTCACTGGCATCATCAGAGCAGCTTGGACTTGGTCATCCTCTCAGTTCTGACCTCTCTCAGACAACACAGTGTGGATCCCAAATGTAGGTCAGCAGAAAGCCTGTACAGCTCAGCCATCCATGCTGGCTGTGCTGAGGCCATTCCAGCTGCCGCATTCTACCACCCCTCCCCTCACCTGAAAGGATGGAGCTGCCTGCAGACAACTCCTGCCTAGCTGGCTGCTCTACCACAGTGTCTATTTTATCCCCCCAGGAACCCTGCAGGTGGGCTGTACAATGATTCCCATTTTACAGATAAGGACCCTGAGATGTGATGAGTGAAAGCAAACTGTCCACAGTCACATCTTTAGCAGGGGCTAAGTTCTAACCTGGCCATTTTATGATGCTATAATAGAATATCACAGATAGGTAATTTATATAAACAGAAATGTATTAGCTTACAGTTCTGGAGGTTGAGAAGTACAAGATTGAGGAACTGAGTCTGACCAGGGCATTCTGGCTGCATTAAAAATGACAAAAGGCATCACACAGACAAAGGAGAGCAAGAGGAGGACTGAATGTGTCCTTTTCAAAAGGAAACTTGCAGGGCTCCAGGGAAGATGGCGACCAGGTGAGCAGCAAGGGAGCGAACCTCCTTAATAAACACCACCAGCTCGAGACAGACTTGGCGAGCGTGAATGCCGGGACCTCGGCTGGGAAGTTTAAACTGGGCGTATTTCTCTGAGATGCCGGGGGAGATGTGGTAGGGCGGACCAGGCTGCCGGGGCGAGACATGGGAAAGCCCCAGACGCT